>RJWT010040713.1:0-12456 GCA_004365215.1 Cuniculus paca
TTGAAGAGAATGAATGCACATAGGATGATGCAGAGTATTTCTGAAAACCACAATGCTTTGGTGAAAGGCTACTGCCCAACTGCCACAGGTGTGTGGCATAGAACCCTCTTCACAGTGACTCCCAGGTGAAAACCCTGGAGCGCATTAAGACAGTGTAACATTTAAAGGTACAAGATAAGAGGCAATATGTACCCATCACACAATGCCAGTGCACACTCTGATTAGTCATTTCCTAACTGTGATGTCTTTGCTACCTTACTAGCTACATTTCAAAATAGTATGGTATGCATTTCCTGGATCTTCACTGTTACAAATCTTACCATTGGCCTTGTTCTAGGCATTGTCTTTCACAATAATTCCAACAGTGCTAAGTGATGTCCTTCAATAAGGGTGTTCATTACCTACCTGTAAAACAAGGAGAATGATTCCAGATGCCCTGAGCCTTTTATGAACGATGGCTCCACAGCTGAATTAGGTAATACTTACAAACGTGACTAGAAATTACACCCTTGACAAAACACCCTCATTGTATTATTCTGGCTATACCATTAAAGCACAATGTATTTATTAATCAATACTACGACCAGCTCTCAGTTTCAAATATGAAGAATTTAAAGATCATTTTTATTCTGCCAAAAAATACCACCCTTGAATATAAAAGCAATTGGAAATGTTTTGCTATTATTGTAGACATTTTATCTCTGTTGTTGCTGACCCCATGAGGCTTCAAGTTCCTTTATCATATACATTTATGTAACTTTTATCTAATAATGGTTGTTGTCAAGGTCATTCATGGAATATTCACCTGCTGTTAACCATTTCCTTTCCAATAATAAAAAGACAGGGACATTGTTTCAGCCATTGCTAGACGATCAACAGCCATTCAGTATCTGTTAAATACAATGAAAATTTAGAACAGCAATAATGTGTGACTGTAACATCACCACTGATACCACTCTGAAATGCTAGTGCAATTTGGTAAAGATGGTAGCACCAAATAAAATACTTCTGTAGCTGAAATTATATGTACCATCTAATAATGAGAATCTTTTGTTTGTTTGTTTGGTTGTTTGTTTGTTTTGTTTTTTTTTTTGCAGCACCAAGGATAGAACTCGTGACCTTGCGCTTGCCAGGCAGGCGCTTACACCACTGAGTTAAATCCCTAGCCAGGATCTTTTTTTTTTTGAGACAGGGTCTTGCCATGTAATCCAGGCTGGCCTTAACCTCATTATGTAGCCCACACTGGCCTCAAACTCACAGTGATCCTTTTGCCTCAGCCTCCTGAGTACTGGGATTACAGGTGTGCATCACCACACCTGGAGAGAATCATTTTTAAAGTTAGTTTTGAACACATTTTGGGCAATGTTAAGATTGTGCATATGCATAATGTACCAATTATCTTTTGTGTGTGATTTTAAAAACTGCATTTTTAATTGAAAATAACTTTTATTGTATTTGCTTATTACAAAAGCAATACATGTGACTCACATATTTTAGCATCCTTTTATTTATCCAGGAGATGAACTTTTCTCCAGAGAAATACATCCCTTGGTTTGTAATAAAAAATAAATGAGAAAGTATTCAAAAAAATCTACACTGCCTTAATTATCTTTTTACAGAAAACATATCCATATCCTAGAAACTTAAGACAACAGTATAGACAACAGACTTAAATATTCAAGCCACCTAGATTTCTACAAAAAAAAAACCTAATAACATAAATTATATTACATTCTGATTAAATACATGCAAATGCTCATGAGGACTTTAAAATGCCTTACATGGATAGAATAAATAAAAACATTGTCTGATCATCAGAAGACAGTACAGATGCAGAAGGAAATCTGCACCACGAGAACAAATCGTTACAGTACGGCCTGCTCCAAGCAGCCAGACAGAAATCACCCGCTACTGTGCAGCGAGGAGCTTTCTGAAGGCAGCTTCGTGCGTATAAAAGCGGCCCCGAATTGCAGATGCTGAGCTGCCTGCAGCCAGCCAGTCACCATCTCAGGGAAGTCGCCTGCACTATCCACATAGGAAAGAACCATTTACAAAAAGCTACACTTCATTATTTTTTTGCTGCTCAGACTTTTGCCCAGCAAGTGGACATCTGAGTTAAAAGGAAAAAAATTAAAGCTAAAAATGTACTTTCTTTAAAAAAATAGATTTTGTTTCTAAGATATGATAACCTTTGGGGTTTCTGCATTCTTCCTCAGGAGTAGCAATGTTCAAATCGCATTTGCAGAGAACGGTTGGTCCATCTGACAATCACCAGGCCAGGGAGCAGTGCTCAGCCTCATGTGCAGCGAGGCTGGCTGACTGCACTGAAGCCCTGCTTCTCCCTGCTCCCACAGTGTG
Organism: Cuniculus paca; assembly: GCA_004365215.1. Taxonomy (NCBI): domain Eukaryota; kingdom Metazoa; phylum Chordata; class Mammalia; order Rodentia; family Cuniculidae; genus Cuniculus; species Cuniculus paca. The sequence goes on from RJWT010040713.1 coordinate 2,359, forward strand.
ACACGAGACCAGCAGGTTGCGACAGTGACAAGGAGCTCACAGGCGGGCACCACAAAATCACTGCTTTCAACATACAGCCACGGATTTCTTAAAGACCACATCTCCACGGCAGACTCCACTGAAGGACACAGCTGCTTCTCTGGTTTGAAGCCAGAAAGACTCCCTAAAATGATGTCTAAGGAGCTGTCCTTACTTCTGCACGAAATGCAACTGGAAGGCTACTTTTCTCTCCAGCCCTGATCCTCAACATCTGGGACAACTACCGCAGTCCTCTTTAGCTATGGGAGGCAGAAAATACAGTAGGTAAAAAAAGAGAGCTTAAGGTCGGGTGTCCTTTTAGGGAGCTGCACTCAGATCCCGTCCTGCAGGGCCTGGATTTAAAACTCCCAAACAAAAAGGGTGCAGCTGACACTGCCAATCCATCATCACGTAAGGTTTCAGGGACTGACTGTCTCAGATCCCTCCATTCCCCTGGCAATTTTTCTCCTGTTCCCAACATGGGAAAAGGTGAAGCACACGTCTTGGACTCCAGCCTGCTTGCCTGCAGTGGATGCAAAGACAAGCTCTATTGCATGGTTTCCTGGAGTCCATCTTTCTCACTTGGAAACCAAATTCGAAGAGGTGCATGTACACTTCAGGCAAAGAATAGCCAGACAGGGATGCAGTCACAGGTAGGAGGTTAAATGCCTACACAGAATGATGTTTGCAAACCTAGGCTAAACCCAGCAAAGATAAAAGCAAATTGATTCAGGATGCTAACTAAATGCTTTCGGTCACAGTGTAACTGATATTCCCATTAACATGAGGGGCAGCAAAGAAGAGATTTTTTTCCCAGGCCCCATTATGGTGGCCCCAAACATGCAGTCCCTGCTTAACTTTCTGATCTAGGCTCAGTGAAGCCAACATCCCAGGCTTTGCGGTAGATCCTGTCCCTCGGAGAGGTCTGGCTCAGCCTCCACATCATCAGGAGTACAATGTGAGGGATGCCATGGAAGGGCGTCTATGCCCAGCCAGCACATTATCCACTGCCTAGAAGTCAAAGGGGGAGAGAGGCAAAGCTATTATTCCACAACCGAGAGACCAACAAAGGTGAGCAGAGCAGAATCCCTCACTAACACCCCCACTACTCGCCATTCCACTTACCCCCCAGCCACACACATGCACGGACTGACTCATGTGGCTGCACACACGCCTTGACTCTGGGAAGCCAGGCAAACTCTAATGGCGCAGCCCTGGGCTTCTCTCCCCAAGAAGCTGAACTTGTGACCATGTCGGGCCAGGCATTGCTTTCAGTCCTGAACCATAAGCTACAGACTCAAGATACGAAGCGGAAGTGGTCAGGAGGCCTATGGTAAGAGGCGTATGCGGGCAACATCAGCTAGAAGACAATGCCAAGAAAGTGACGCTGCAGCCAGGGGCCATCTGGGATCTGAGGAGGCTCCCTACTGATGATGCAGCCACCCCAGTCCTTTCTGCAATCAGGGGAGGAGATCAACTTCTTACCAATAAGCTGGAATTTAACGTTTACTTGTGAGAATTTCTTCTCCTTAGAACAGTGTTTCTCAATAGTTACATCTGCCTGTGGATCACAAGGTAGGTAATTCTGCTAAAATGAAAGCTTTGATTCACAGTTGTTCTAGAACAAGGCCTAAGCTCCTGTGTTTCTAATGAACTTCTGGTCCTTGTTAGGGTAACAAGGAATAAGACATAAGAAAGGCGAAAAAATTCCACGTGTATTTCCTGTTCTAGAGGTTAAGTACCATTTTGTGCCATTGGCTACGATCTCTCTAGAAACAGGCACAGTGTATTTGACAGTTCACTAAATCCTCAAAGATCTCCAAAGTTTTTCCTTATAATGACTTACACATAGCTAATGGGAGTCATGGTACCATATAGTCAAGTGTAACTTTTTCTTAATTCTTGTATGGGCCCCAACAGTATAATGACGAATGAAACTCGCATTTCCCATGGTGTCCTTCCAATCTGGCCCAGAAGGTGGTGGAAGAGAGCCATGCCTACACCATGGACTCCAATCACACTGAGAATGTGTGCTGACTGGCCCAAGTCTCAGTCCCAGTAAAATATGAGGGGAAAGTTTAGAGGCAGGGAGAGGGTGGGAAACACAACCCAAAATACAAAACAAAAAATCCAGAAGCCTTCTGGTAGGTTCAAGTTACTCGATAATTTTATTTGCCCATTCTACACATATACACACCCAAACACATTTCAAATACAGTTATACACACCATAAGTGGATCTGAGTGAAATATTTTGTTGTAAGTGTCACTGATAAAATCTGATTTCATCTGAAGATTTATGGTCCTACTTTCAACAGAACCATGCCTAGAAAATCTGCAGGAGAGTTCTGTTCCCAAGCCAGTCATTTCCATTCAAACCAGTGAAGCCCACCCCTACTATACTCCTTTCCAAAGGGCACTATTTGTGATCAGTCCTTTGCTTTTGTCATAGAAAAACCGTATCACAATGAGCTGATCTTGTTACTTCAACATTTGAAAAAAATTTATACAAGTAATTCAGATACAAAAACTGTAAGCAGGTAAATATTGGTCACAGATATCCAGTGGAAGGTTTACTAGAAAGAATACTTTTGCCCACTCTTAACATTGGTTTTTGAATGTAAGATTTCCTTTGCATTTTTACTTCTTAGATTAGCAATAAAAGCCAAATACATGGCAGACTGAAAACGGCAGCACTCGCCAATGGAACGCTACCTTCCATGACAGGGTAAGGGCAGGACACAGAAGGTTCAGGAATGGATGGTGAAAATGACGCCCGGCCCTGAACCAGGGGACTGGATAAGATGACTTCAAGTAGCGGTCACAAAGGCAGGCTCTGAACAGGCATTCCCTTAGCTGAGTTCACAAGACACCATACAAGTGAGGTACAACTGGCATCTTTTACAGAAACATAAGATTTTGGCTGCTACCATACAGGAAAAATCACAGTACACAGAACTTCCCCATAAAGAAGAAAGGTGGAGTGTTCAGATCTTTTCATGGTAGGCCATATGAGACAGACAGAGAATTACTATAATGTGCATATACTATCACTCAGTACAATGAGAAAGAGCAGACTGTCGGTTTACAGACCCCTCTACAGAAAGTCCTCTGGACACTACAAGTCTAAATTCAATTCCTGGACACACTTCCAATGTCTGTCACCCCTCTAGGGAAAGTCAAAAATCTAGCTGATGTTGCAACCTGACTCAATTATAAATTTTAAAAAATAAAAACATTTTAAAACACGTACAAGACTCAAAAGGCATATAATACAACATGGCTTCCAGGCTTGGCCGGGATAATGGAATATACATGAGGTCACTTCACCCAGCTACAGCTGCCCCTCATACTGGGCGTGTTTCCTTTGATTACAGGCCACCCCAAGCACCACTGAGTTTCTCTGAACCCTGATCTTGTGTCCCCAGATGAACTTATCTAAAAAGGAACTGCTTGTTTCTTCAAATGCCAGTTTAAAACAAAACAAAACAAAACAAAACAAAAAGCTGGGTACGGTGGCACACGCCTGTAATCCCAGCACTCAAGAGGCTGAGGCAGGAGGATTGTTCCAAGTTTGAGACCAGCCTGGGCTACAAAGTGAGCTCAAAGCAAGCCTGAACAGCACAATGCAACCCTTTCTCAAAAAGCAAAAAGCAAAAAAAAGCCAAAGTCTGAAAATCAGAAGTGAACTGCAAAGGGGATTACCCAAATGCTTGCCAAAATATTCAACCATTCGGTACAAAAGTACAAACAAATTGCATCCCCGACTCCAACATCTTAGAAAACAACAGAAACCAGAGACAATGATATAGGGTACATCCACCTCATACAGCATGTTTACACGAGATTTTCTTATTCTATTTTTCAACTCAATGTAAAAATATTCCTTTACCAAAACAAAAAAGACAGTACCGATAATAACAGCTAAATCCCAATTTGAAAATTAGAAATAAAAATAGAAGAGGATTCTCTAATAGATTTTAGATTCCTCTTTCAAATCTGTCTCAGGCTTTCTCATTCACTTTTCAGTCAAGAAAAAGAAAAAAATATATTCTGATTTTCTTTTCCCCATTTTATACAGTAGTCTTCAACCATTTCCCCCATCACAAAACTTAAACCTTCTGCAAAGGGTACTCTGAAGGCCATCCTTTCTTTTAGGACTTGTGAGAAAGACACAAGCAGGGTAATGTGTGTCTACCACCAAAACTCATTCGAGTAACAAGGGGAGAGACGGACAGAAATAAAAGGAAGTAGAAAGAGCTTCCGTAAATCTGGAATAAGACCTCTATTGTGCTCTATGTTCTCCTGGCTTCTCCTGACTAAGCTTCTCTGAAAGGATCTTGCTCTAAAACCTGAAAGATGCTAAAACTCTTGCTGTTTTTCAATTTCCAGTCTCTCCTGTTGAGAGGATAAGATCACCCCAGCTCCTCTTCTGAAGGAAGCAAATGAGCATAGGAGAAAATAGGAAAAACAGCCAGCAGGACCAGAGTGAACACGGGGTAGCCTGCCTCTAATGGTGGCATTTGGGACAGGCTAACTCAATGCTGCTTGGTCAGAGAAGTCCCTTCTTGCATCCTAAAGCCCATGTCTCTGGATCAAAGTTCTCTTTCTCATTAATTAGCTATGAAATACTCTCACCTCGTACCAGGAGAAGACTGTCCATTTGATCTAGAGGTGCCACCATCACAGTGAAGCTACACCAGACAACCTTGGAAAAGTGCCACCCGTGCCTCCTGGGCCACATCTTGTTCTCACATGGGGAGGGATACCCCCCCCCACGCCTTTTGGTCTCATAGCCAGAGGACAAGAGAGCATCCTGGGGACAGAATCTGCACTCCATAGTAGCACCACCACTTCAGACTTGGAGCATTGATCTTTTGTAAATGTTCAAGTAAACTGCACACTCTGTCTCTTAAAATAATCTTTTTAGGGCAGGGACCTTTTCTTCTACTTCTGTGTGTCCTTCCCCCATCCGGCTCAAAGTTACACAAACACACACACTACTAAAGACGTTGCGCAAGAGTTTAACAGGAACACAGGTTACTCTGAGTCTTAGACACAATTTCAAAAACAGTGTAGGCAAGCACAAGGCCAAGATCACTTGCCTATGATGACACCTTCATCATCCTATAGGTTTTTTAAATTTAATTAAGTTTATTGGTACAGCTTAGGTATATACAATGGTCACATTCATTATAGGGAATTTGCACGTGTACATGATATACCTTGATTTGTCTTTTTTCATCCTATAAATTCTATCTCAGCACCTCTCTATAGGATCCTTAAAGTACCCAGCTTTTGTCCAATGACACTTAACTTAATTTAGTGACTTATTCCACACCACCCACAATGGGAAGGGGAAACAATGAGACTAGAGCCGAGAATCGGCCTTTAAAACACAGCAGCCTGCCCTTGATGGAGTCATCTCCTTTAGTATTGTAATATGCTCCAATATCTAATGCCAGAGAACGCTGCAAAACTCTAAGTTTCATGCTTTGTCCAAGAAACCACTGCCCTGGCATTTTTCTGCCCTACTTCCCAGGGTGGAGATCCTCACCTGGAGCATGAATCAGAATCATCAGGGGAGCTGTTTAAGCACACACATGCCCAGACTCGGAGCCTGACTTTGGAGTCAGTATTCAGCATGACTCAGATGGACCCAGGCACACTACGTGTGTCTTTCAGAAGATCTAAGGGGATTCTCAGGAATGCTCCTGAGAACCACAATGAGAGGTTTTCTATGGCAAAATAAAAGACCTTGGAAAATAGCTAATTGCTCTCACTAGTTGCCTCTAAAAGACTGGTTGATAGGTAGGGACTCATGTATCTCATCTAAAAATCTCATGACAACTCTATATGTTCATTAAAAATTTTGCATATTGAGAGAAAGGGGAAGCCACCATGGGCCACTAACAGGCTAAAAAGTCCTTCTTTACATATGTCCTGTCTAATGCTACAAAAGAAGTGAGATGACAGGTAAATACAGAACATGAAGTCAAGAGTAGACTCCATGGAATTCCTCGGGACATTAGGATGAGATTGTTTCTCCTTGTTCACAAAGAACAGCTCAACAAGACAGATGAAATTCATCACAGGATTGCCATGTTTGGAGAAAAAAACACTTGCTCATGTCAAAAAAATTAACTTTCAGAGAGTGTGCTGAAAACCACTGGAAAATAATGAACAGATTTAGTGAACTTTGCTCTGCCTTTTGCCTCGAGGTATTCAGGTATGAGTGGCGACTCCTAAATCTAATTCCATCCTTCTCAACAGCCCCTGAGGTCAGGCCTTGGCAGGAAACTTGCAGTTATTGGCAGAGGATCAAGCTGTGAGTCAAAGATCTGACTCTGAACACAGAGCCCTGCAAAAACTAGGAACCACCTACTTCACTGCCAGCCAAAGAGCACTGCGCACAGGGCTCTTCAAGTTCAAAGACGAACCAAGACATTGCCCACGTCCTCAGAGCCAGGGCCCCCCAAAGTATCAAAAACCCAGCACTGCTTCTCATGAAGAGGCCAGAACTCTCACCCTTGGCCACCTGCAAGCTCCAGAGCATTCTGTGCATGTTCTGGAGCCTGGGTTGACCCCTGCAGGACCTGGCTGAAGAGGAAGGGGGATGGGAAAGGAAAGACTCCCCCAGTCCAGATCCACACAGGCCCACCGTAGGAAGCATCAGTGGGGCCCGGACTTCTTCCCACCAACCCCCCTTTCTTCTTAGACACCACAATGCCAAGTGTTGCACAGGATAAAGCAAAAGCGAGATGGAACAGGGAGAAAGTCAAGTGAGTAAAACACACATTAAAGAGACATGGTGAAGGACATATGGGCCTTTGTGTCCCCTCCACTCGTCACCATAAGCCATGTATTAGTGAGCTCAGACACCAGGGAACAGAGAAGAACCAAGCATATAAGGGAACACATATCCTTTCCCTCCTCCTCCAGCCTGCTCTATCTGGGCACCTCTCCCAAAAGATTCAACTGGCCCTCTCGCTTTTGGGGGAAGAAATGTTTCACCTGGAGAATACCCAGTTGGTCTACACACACAGCAGCTCATACTCTGTGTAAGGTTAATGGTGAGTTGTGGGGTAGGGGTGTGGTGAAGTTAAGTGACTCCTTGGTGATTAGTAGCAAGGACAGGAGGCCAGGGCTGGAGGGACACACACGGTTACACCACCGGGATGCTGACTTGGGTCTTCGGCTGGTCGGCCCCATCTTGCGTGTCCAGGGCACGGAGAGGGCTGAGGGGCTTGAGGGGCCGGCTCCCAACACTGTAATTTCTTGGACGCCTTACAGTATTCGAACTGGACAGAGGTGTAAAGCTGTTCCTTCTCATCCTTACAGGGGTTTGGTTCTTGGGGAGGTTGTTCTGATTGGAAATGGAGGGACACCACACACATGAAAGCCATGCCAAAAGCTCGCTCATAAAGGTTAAATAATGCTTGTAACCATGACAGCTTCCTTCCTCCTGCTCTCTGCACACAGACAGGGGTTCTCACAGGACGAGGTCTGAGCTCCTTAACCCAGGGGGCTAAAAAGGTGGTGGTAGCAGGCTGTGACACTCAACAGCGTCACATTCCAGAGAGAAATGGGGCCCAACAAGGAAAGGCTTCACTTAGGAGGACCACACAGATTACCAGGGACAGATCAAGGAAACGCCCGCCCCAGTAGGCTCGTCTGGGCAGGAGGGGATTTGCATTTCACTTCTGCCCAATGCTGCCCACATTTAACTGAATTTCCTGGAGCCAACTCTCAAGGTTAAGGTTCATTAAAGAGGCACTAACTTAAAAAATTAATAATTCTCCCATCTTTTCCTTTCAGAAGCAAGCAGTCTACCAAGGCCATGAGTTCTGGATCTGTTTTTCTTTTGTACACAAAAGAAACCCCAGGTCTCCTGAGGACAGAGGCCTCACAGACTCAAGGTGGCAGGCAGCTGCCATTTTGGTCTGTGGGCAAACACTTACAGTTGGCTTGTCGCGGTGAGTGTTCACGGCTTCCACGTTGAGGTTAACTGTTTCCACTTTGCACCCTGAGGAAACAGAAGAAAGAGAAGCCTTCAGGAGAAGCTCATAGAAAACAGTTCCTCGGTTTCAGTAGGGGAAGCCTACCATCAAGTTGTGTATGTACTCCCAAATATGCACACATATAATTGCATCTCTTTCACAGTGCAAGACACTAATGGCAACTCCCTGATTTCCAGGGGTTTGAAGTCAAGCTTCCAGAAAACTCACACATTCTGACCTTCCTCTGTCCCCACATCCTGGCAGCCCCTGAGCACATAGTTACCATAGGCCACGGGAGTAAGTTTGAAGATGGTATGGAGAGGGCACCTCAAGTACGGTAGCTCATCTGAAAGAGAGGGACCAGGTGAGGGAAGTGTCTTGGGAATATAGAACACAATCAGTATGGCAGAAGAGAGTCCAAGCTTTTTATAAGCAGTTTCTTTACCCTAACTGCCATGCTGAGTTGCACAGCTCCTCCTGAGCCCCAGACAATTATCAAGCCACTGAGTGGGAAGGAAGGAAATAAAGCCACTATAGATCCTTCCTCAAAGGCAAAACAGGAATAAGTGCTATAGCCAGGGCCCTGTGGGAGGGAAGACTGTAGCCCCACCCAAGGAACCAAAGATCATTCATTCTGCAGGCTTCTGGCAGCTGGGGAGATGGGAAAGGGAAGGAAAGGAGAAGGCAGTAGTACACTTCCTTACTGCTTTTACTGGGAAACAGCTGCCTCATCCCAAGCCAAAGAAAGAAGATGATTCCACAAAGCCACCCTCCTAGTAGCCAGTGTGACAAGCTGGGACTCTTCACCCACTTTGCTGATGCTATCAGGAGTGTCAGCTAACACTGGTTCTCTACCCAGCAGGACCGAGCAGCCCCTCTACCATGGCCTTCATAGCAGCACAGTGAACTCAGCACGTAGTTGCCTCCTTGGCTGCTGCTAACTTGAGCAGAAGAGGCGGAGGTCCACCTGCCAGAATTCACAGTGCCCCGAGTCCAGCCCTCTCCCATGCATGTGTCCCCCAGCCCTTCCCACAACCACTACCTGCGCCCTTATCCAAGAAGTAGGCCAGAAGGCAACGCATGACAGCTTGGTGGGAGATGACGAGGACATTGCCCTGTCGCTCCAGCTCCATGATGACAGGCTCCAGCCGTTGCACCAGGTCCTGGTATGACTGTGGAGGGAAGTAGAGCAGCCTAGTAGGGGACCAGGCACAAGCTGGCATCCAAGGGGGTGACTGAGTCCCAGAGTCAAAAGACCACCACTTCTTCCCCTGCTGGCTTTTCTCCTGGAGAGGAGGCAACTCTGCATCACCTACCAACTGCCCCAACTGTGGTATCCTAAGAATACTCAGCTTTCAAGACCAAGAAAGCCACAGGTCAAGAAAAGGAAGTCTGAATCCAACTTATACTGTTTTCATGGGGGGCAGGCAGTATTTCTTCTGACAGGTTAATATAGTATAAGGCGACAATAGGGGTCTAAAACTTCCTGGACCTCTGCCATCCTGTTTTATTTACTTTTGCCTTGAACATTCTAGAGCAGCAGTGGTGAACCTGCAATACCTGCTCAGGTGGGGATGGGACTGAGGAAGCAGAAGTAGAAAAAGAAGTAAAAAAGATCATTTTGATCCAATGACATTCTCAACATGTAGAGTATCTGTCTTTCTTTTCCTGAGAGAGCTTCATGAATAAATATGGCTTAATCTGAGCATCTTAGCTGAAGTGAACACAGAATGAAGCAAAGGTACAGAGAGAAATGATGTCTAGACCACCCTTTCTACACCCACCTCCCAGAATCACATCACTCCATCAAATTAAAGGGAGCCCCCACCCCAGCAAAGAAGTGGGCATTATTCACAGGAAGGGAGACTCACCTCCCCACCAGGATATCGATACAGATACTTGTCTTGATCTCGAAGTGCAAACTCTTCTGGGTACTGCTTTTCGATCTCCGCGTACGTCATCTCCTCACACACGCCCTGCAAGGAGCCACACTGCCTTCGGGAGGTAGACAGGCCCCACCTGACCATCCCCGAGTGAAGACGAAGAACACTACTGTCTTACAACCTGCTGGGCCCTGTGCT
>RJWT010040714.1:0-12448 GCA_004365215.1 Cuniculus paca
GGTTCACCTCACTTTTTCTCACTTAGACATGTGAGCAAGCAATTAGAATAACACACGATTCATCTGTCTCCTGTTATCTATAGTGTATGACCAGGTAAACAACCAAATCTGAGCTGGGGTGACTTTTCTGTGGAACTTGCAACACACCAGCACGCCTGCATGCCGCAAGGGAGCACAGTTTGCCGCCTTTCTCCTTTGTGCTTGAAGAGGAGGTCAGTTAGGCCTCAATCCTCATTATCTGGTCTCCTACAATTTGCTTTTTTAACTTTTTTTTAGGCTTGGATTATTGTAGTTTCTCAAGTATCTTAAGGGTCTTCATTGGATTATTTATTCCAACTTGCTCTGCTTTCCTAATGTGAGTGTTGATTGCAGTGAATTTCCTTGTTGGTACTGCTTTCGTTGTGTCCCATAGATTCTGGGCATTGTATTGGCATTGTCATTAACTTGTAGAAATTGTTTAATTTCTTCCTTGATTTCTTCTGTGACCCATTTATTGTTAAATTGTATGTTACTAAGTTTACAATTCCTTCTAAAATTTCTGTGGTTTCTTTTGTGGTTGATTTTTATTTTCATTGCACAGTAGTCTGATGGTAAATATGGGGTGATTTTGATTCTGTTTTATTTATTTAAGCAGGCTTTGTGGACTAGTGCAGTATGGGACTAGTTTGGAGAATGTACCATGTGTTGCAGAAAAAATATGTATACTGTGTTGTAGTGTGGAATACTCTGTAGGTATCTTATTGGATCTGTGTATTCAAGGGTGTAGTTCAACTCTGATATTTCTTTGCTTCTTTATTAAGGTCACCCACTACAAGTGTGTTAACATTTGTTTGATCTTTTATGCTCAGAAGTATTTGTTTTATGAAGATAGGTGCTCCAATATTCTGTGCCTAAATATTTATGTATTATCTCTTCTTGTGGGGGTGTTCCCTTAACTAGTATGTAGTGATCAGTCGCTTCTGATTAGTTAAGTTTACACTGTCTGAGATTAAAATTGCTACCTCTCATTGTCAGCTTGTGTACACTCACGTGATGACACTTTTCGATTACTAGGGCACGCCCCCCCGCCCATTCACTGCACCTTCAGCCAACAAGCAGAATGTGACCCTGACCTCAGTCTTGGCTTGGGGGCTCTTCTCTCAAGGAATTGTAGTGGACTTTGCAGGTTTGGGGTGCCAGACTGAGACCCAGGCAGGTACCATATTTCAGGTTGGGACTTAGGTGGCCCTGGAACTGGTGTGGAGCATCAGCTAGTGACTCAGGTGTGTGTGGGGAGGGTGTGGGGCACTGGTTGGAGACTCAGTTGATTCTGGAGTACTGGGCGAAGACTCAGGTGTCCTAGAAAGCATCTCCTGGGAGGAGACTTGAGTGTGCCTGGACACCAAGCAGGGACTCACGAGGCCCAGGACTAGTGTTGGATGCCACATGGAGACTCTCTGTGTGACCGGTTGAGGTCCTGGGTGGAGACCTGAGTGGGCCCTGGTGTGCCTGATGGAGACCCAGGCAGGCCTGGGACTAGCTCTGGGTGTCAGATGGAGACTCTGGTGGACATAGGACCAGTTCAAAGCGCCAAGCAGACACTCAGGCAGGACCAGGACTGATGCAGCATGGCAATTGGAGAGTCTGGCAGGTGTGGGATCAACTTGAGGTGTCAGGTAGAGACTCAGGTGGGCCTGGGGCATTCAGTGGGGACTTAGGTGGGCCCTGGACTGATTTGGGGTGCCAGATGGAGACGCAGGTCGGCACAGAGCTCAATATGGTGACTCAGGCAAGTACAGGTGACTGGGTGGCCTCAGCAGTTCCCATTCACTTGGTTGTCTTCTTGCTGCCTAGAGTATGGAGGTTGGGGAGGTGAGCTTTTCCTGTCCTTTGTGAGTACTGGTGAGGACCTGCAGGGGTGAAGCTTCCTCAGTGTTTGGAGAGGGGATTATGGGGAGAAGGGGCCCATAAATCCAAAATTGCTTCTGGGGGATTCTCTCAGGTTATTTAGAAGTTCTCACTATGGCTGTTCGTAGGACAAGCAAGGGTGGGAGCCATGTGGACCCCCCCCAGGCGGAACTGCTTCTCCTTTTTTTTAACTATTATCCAGATGTTTGGTTTGATCTACCTGTATCTTCTTTAACATTGATTTTCTGTATCAGGGCATAAGTCCCTACTTCCAATTCCCTGTGTTTTTAGTTGATCTTCCCTGAGTATCTCTGAGTGACTCCTCTTCTAGTCAGCCATGCTAGATCTGAAACTGTACAACTTCACAAAAGATGGGTTGCAAATGTAGAAAGCCTAAAGAGATTTACACACACATCTACCCCTACTTAGAATTAGTAAGTGAACTTAGTGAGATTATGGAATATAAGATTATTGCATGAGAATCAATTATACAACAGAAACAAACAATTGAAAAATTAAAGTTAAAATATGCTATTTATAAAACAGCATCAAAATCATAAGAATGTTTAGGAATAAACCTAAGAGAAGTTTTTTTTTCTGTTTTGAACATTTTTTTAAATTTTAATTTTAAAGAGGATAAAATCAAGGGAAATGAAACAATAAAAGCAATAAAAAACAAATCAGTGTAAGTGATACAGAACTTCAAAACATTACAAAATCAACAATAGTTACCATAATGTGTTTTGTTGTCTTCAAAATAGCTGCAGATACCTTTGGACATAGTAAAAATCAAACAGAACAAAATAGAATAGAAACAATAAAAATAAAACAATGGATGCAATAAAGGATTTCGAAACAAGACAATAGTAAATCCAAAATGGCTACCATAATATGTCTTGCTATCTTTGAAATAGCTGCTCATGCCACCGGATGTAACATAATCCAACAAAGCAAAAGAGAATAAAATCTAACCCAACAAAACAATGAAAACAATATAGGACTTCAAAACAAGCCTATAGGGAATCAACAGTGGCTACCACCCTCAGAAGGAGATCCTGCCTAGATGCCACACTGTGTACCGCTATCTTCTGAACAGATGCTCAGACCACTGGCCCTAGACCTGCAAGGTCAGTGAAACACCAAAGCACCACAGGCATCCAGTTGCTTTTCACCTTGATAGCTATCATCACAGCCTGTGTTTCTCTGGATCAGCCAGTCGCTTACATTGGTAGAGGGGGGAATGGGTACTTCTTGTTGCCAGTCTGTGAGCCGGAAGGGACAGGGATCATGGCGCTGGTTCGCAGGCAGGGCTTGTTCTCTTGTGCTCTCCCCCAGCAGTTGGCGAATGGCGCTGACTCACGGGGAAAGGCTTGGGTCTGGCTGTCCCCACTTCGGTCGTGGTCCACCTATGGCGCAGGTTCTCAAGTCAGGCTTGTTCTCTTTTTCTCTCCCCCCACAGTCTGCGAATCCTAAGAAAAGTTTTGTCAGACTTCTGTGTTGAAAGTTACAGAGCATTGTTGAGCAAAATTAAAGAGAATATAGTGTAAGAGAAATATATCATGTTTTAAGATAGGAAAGCTATTTTACTTAAATTGATTTGCATAGTCATTTGCATTCACGATGAAATCCCACAATTGTTTTCATATAAATTGACAAAATTTGTATGAAGCAGCAAAAACAGCAGTGGAATGCCAGAGGGTCAAAGGAATTTTGAAAGTGAGGAAAAATTAGGAATATTCTACTGTTTAATTTTGAGGCTAAAAGCTAATAATGCCAAGGTAGTGTGGCATTAGTGAAAAGATTATTACATCCTGCAAGGTTATCCTTTAAACTTAAAGGATAAATAAAAACCTTCTATCATAAGTTGAAATTAAAGAAATTCATGAACACTGAGCCAGCACTGTAGAAAATACTTGAGGGAATCCTAAACACAGACGATGAAAACAGTACAACCCCAAGACCAAAGGAAAGATTAATCTCATTGGGAGAGTACATAAATGAATGAGAGTCAGTCATGAATCAAACATCAGAAAAACAGCAAGTGAGAAAAATTAGTACATACCTTTCAATAATAGTACAATGTATACAATCTTTATTCTCCAAGTAAAAGACTGGCACACCTGGCAGATAGGATCAAAAACCAAGATCCATCTGTAGTAAAACCTTAAATTTTGAGGAACTTGTTGTATGAGTATTCTGCAAGATGAATAAACATTTCTAATAAATTTTAACTTTCTAAATGAGCAGTGTCTTGCGGTATGAATATTAGGTGATGGCAAATGTCACATGATCATAACTGAGCCCATAGTCCTCTCCCCCTCCCTGTCCACCACCCTCACTGGCTCCCTGCTGTGGGATTATGGATGATCGTCTCCCAACAGCAAGAAGTTACGGAGGAGAGCTCATCTGCAGAGAAAGAGGAGAAAAAGGAGGAGGAATCCTCCACTTCAAATGAGATTAGGGAGTGTAAAATGTGGAAAACGGTAAAATTTTGTAAAAAGCATTATCTGAATAAGGCTGTAGCAGTGCAAGCAGTGAATCTGTTTAATGACAATGCAATGTCATATTTCTGTAAAATCTTCAAAACAAGGCAAAAGCGAGTAACCTGGGATAGATTCCTTGTTAAAGTTGTACTTTGTCAGATTCCATTGACCAGTGATTCTGTTAGTGAGAGTTGTCCTACATAATAACCTTCCCTGTCCTTCATACCAGCCACAAAGGTTTTTGAAGGTAAGAGCAAGTTAATTTATTTTTTATATTTTATATTCTTTATTATTTTGTATTGCATTACAGTATTATAGTCATTTTATATGAGTATTTTTGGGTTGTGGGACAAGTCATGAATTTTCATTATTTCTAATGGAAATATGAGGGGGAAATATAGGGGAGTTTGCTTTGGTAATTGTTTTGGATTACAAGCATATTTCTGGAACAAATTATGCTCACAACCAAAGGTTTTACCAAGCTCTTGAATGACTCATGTTTTTTATTCTTTTTTCTTTATGACTGTATGAATGTTTTACTATGTCTACTTCATCTTCACATCTTAGAAGTCTTCTGATTTATCTTGCCCACTTCTGAGGCTTGCAGTTGAGTTTTTCATTTATCTAATTGAGGTGTTTTTCCCCCCCCTCCATTTCTAGGTTTTCTGCTTGGCTCCTTTTTGGAGCATGTATCTCTTTACTAAAGTGATCTTTCATATCCTTCATTGTTGCCCTTAATTCATTCTAGTGTGGATTTGTGTCTCCTTTAAGCTCACTGATTATTTTAGTAAGTGATTTAATTCAGCTACTTATTTGTCCCTTCTTGGATCTCATTGATCATTTTTAAGGATCAGTTTCTTAAATTTTTATCTGGAATCTCATCCAGTTCACTATGTGTGTGGAGTTAGGAATTTTCGAAGCATCTGTTTCGTTTTTTTGTGATACTTATGTTTTTGCATTGAGAGTTGCAGACCAATTGGAAGAGATCTCTACCACTGTCATATATGGGTCTTTTTAAGAAGTGACTTTCTCTCTGTGATGTGCCTGGGCTGTGCATATGTCTCTGTGTTATAGTAACCATGCATTGTTCTGGGTGCGAGGTTGAGTTCTGGTGCTGCTTCAAGAGAAGAGAGTAATTAATTATCGGTAACAGCAGTAACTGAGAAGCTAATCATATGTTATCATATAATTAAGAACTTGTTTCAGAAGACCGCCACAGTTTCACTTGCTCATGAAAAGACAGGAAGAGTAATAATATATAGTAGGTAAGAAAAATTAAACATCAATATTCAGATTAATAGTATTATATAAATATGAGAGAAGCAAAAGAAGCAGAATAGAGCAACTGAAAAGTTATGAGAGAAGAAGAGAAAGGAAGGGAATATAAAGGTGGGGAGGAGAGACAAGATAGGGAGATTGATCCTACTATTGACCTTCCAGTTAAATAAAGTTAGACATCCCTGAGATGGAACCACTGATGTGGGAAAATAGGACAAGATAACTTAGAACACTATGAAAGCAAAAGCAGAGAACAAATACACACAGGCTAAACCTAGCCCTACCAAAAAAACAGAAAACAAAACAAAACAGAAAACAGCAAGCAGGAAAGAAAACAAAACAAACAAAAAACTCTAAAAACCAAGCAGGAGGGTCGTGCATCCTTGTGGAGGCAGGATGAGTGTCTCTGGTGGCTGTCAGTGCTGCAGCCTTCAGTTTGCGGTGGTCAGGAGCTCTCAGAGCAAAGAACTGTGGTGGAGGATACGCTGGCCCAGGCTGAGGACTTCTTCCTGTGTTTTCTCCCTGCCATGCATCCTCACATCTGCCCAGTGTTGCTGACCTGGACCCCTGCACCCTTGCAGATGTGTACCTGCCAGCTAGGGAATGTTTCTGAGCTACCTATGAGTGCTGCTGGCCTGGGTCTGTAGTGATCGATCTTTTTTTTGGAGACAAGGATCTTGCAATGTTCCTCAGGTTGGCCTTGAACTCCTGGGCTTATACCATCCTTCTGTCTTAACCTCCTGCGTAGCTGGAAATACAGGTAGACACCACTGTACTTGGCCCAGCATTTAAATCTTACATTAATATGATCAATAGTAGTTATCTCAGTGTAGTGGTGTGCACTCGTAGAACCAGTTACTCAGGTTCTAACAAGTGAGTACCTTAAGATGTGAGTACCTAATAAGAAATAGGTACTTTGCTTTTTATTTGTCATCTGAGAAAATTCAGAGTTTAATCTGTTCAAATGGCAGAGCTAAACTCTAAATTTGGTCTGACTCTAGTCGTCCTGGGGACTTTGGGTAGTGCTGGAAAGTAGAAAGGTGAGGAAGTCCTTTCTACCAAGGTGTTGCAAGATAAATGCTTTCGGTCAGCACTTCCTGAAGTCTCCAGGTGGAACTGGTTTCCTGCTTCAGAATCAGTTTTATATTTGTGAACCATGTAAATATGCTGAATAGTTTTTAAATTTTGCTTTATTTATAGTTTCTTTTTTTTTTTTTTTTAATGTTCTGGGAATTGAACCCAGGGCCTTTGCATCACCTGCTCTTTTTATTTTTTGAGTCTCACTAAATTGTCCAGGAACTTGTGTTCCTCCTGCCCAAGTTCCTTGAGTAATTGGGGTTATAGGCATGTACCTCTGCAGATAGTGTTTCTTGGAAATTAAAAAAAAAATTTAAACAATCTTTTATTTATATTGCTGATACTCTGACTCCTAAAATAGATGAGGGGAAGAATAGAACATTATGAAGTGTGCACATAAGCAGTATTCAATAAGGTAGTCCTTGTTTAACGACCTATCTGGTTAACGACTGTTCGAACTTATGACTGAGGTGTGCTCTATGGATGTACAACCTGTCACTTGAATTTATGACCTGTTTTTTTTTGGTACTGTATAGGGTGAATTTAAAATAAAAATAAAATCAGAATTACAAAATGAAATTTATATTCGTTGAACAATTTGATAAATTACTTCCCTCTTGAAGTAATCATGCAGGTACCGTACTTAGAAAGACAGGTTTTTGAAGTAGCATTAATGTAGACAGTGTGACACAGAGTTTTTAGATTATGAATTTGCTAATTCAGTGCTCTCTTTTTGGTGTAATGGGGATCCAATCCAGGGAGTACTGAACTACGTCTTCTTTCCCTAGTCCCCCTACACCCATTTTTTTATTTTTAACTTAGGGTCTTGGTGAGTTGCTCAGGCTGAATTGCAATCCTTCTGCCTTCCAAGTAGCCAGGGTTGCAGCTGTGTCACCATGTTTGTTGCTTGACTCTCGGTTTTCTATTTCTTAGGTCTTCTCTTTGATGTGATGTCTTCCTCTGCCATTTGATTTGCTTTTGTGTGCACTGATTCTAAGCGATGCCACGCTGGCTGAGATGCTTTGTAGGAGGGAATGCTATTATATAGGTTTGGGGTATTTAATTCAAGTAGTATTAACAGAGCTACCCCTGTGTGTTTGAACCTATCACTGGCTAAATAACTGCACCCATGTAGCTGCTGCATTTTTACCATTTGGGATTAAGACAATGTCTGTGGTAGACTCCATAAAAATTTATGACCAGAAAACCATTCAGAATGCATTTGTTACTGAGTAGGTCTATATTCTTATATTCATATGCGAAAGAAGATTTGTCTTTTTAAGTAAGTGTCCTGAGGAGCTCCAGTTTGGCTGACTTTCCACTCTTCTGTTTGCTGAGAGGAATTAACTTTGCAGTCTTCTGTTGCATTTGTTGAGAGCTGACATGGTGAATCAGTTGAGACCACAGAAGCTGCATGAGAGAAGCTCTAGAAAGATTTTACATATGTAGGGTATGAGATATTTTAGAGCAGCACTGTCCCTTTCTCTCTTGAGTTTTCTTCTATCTTACAAATTTCATGTTTTAGGAAACTAACATAAAAGTGAAGATTTGAATGTTGATTATTGCAGTCAGCAGGAAAAGGGCTGTTATTACCATTACCATTACCATTACCATCTGTAGTTTATCTTTATTAGTTTCCTCAGTCTTGCCATTTGAGGATCAAAGGCATTATTTAATGGCCTCAAACTCTGATCCCTTACAAGGCAGCACATACTTCTGACACTAGGCCACTGGGCCTTATGTGCTCTTACACAATGTCATAATGTATATGCTGCTCTTTGGGCTAGTATAATGACATCTGTACTTCTGCTTTTAATATCAATAGCCGTGTTCTAAACACCACTTAGTAGAATGGTTCTTCCGTTAGTAGCAGTTCTTTACTGATAGCTGACACACAATGTTTTGGTTCCCAGATGTAGGCTGCAGTGCTGTCCTTGGCAAAAAACAAAACAAAACAAAACAAAACAAACAAACAAACAAACAAAAAACAGAGCTGGACTGTGTTTTCCATTTGTCAGTGAAAGAGATTATTGTTGGTCTATTCAAAAAGTAGTTCTTTTCCATCCAAGAAAAGTATAGGTTCTATATTCTGTTCAAGGCAACATTCATAGGGTAAAAATGAGTTTCCTTTTAATAGTGAAAACAGTTGCTTGAAAAAAAAAAAAGAAAAAAAGAAACCTGTGGGGAGTGTGAAGACAGTCACATAATAAACCTGAAAATCAGTTACAGGACCAGCCCCTAACCACTGTTTGCTGGTTACTTAAATTTATATGGACTCCATATAGTGTCTATGTGAACATATTTTAACTATATTTGATAAGAATAACATTCATAATTCTCACCATGCACATATACCCCACCATATCATGATAGCACTAGTGTTATCTGGTATTTCTTTTAGAAATGGCTTGCTAATTAAATGTATTCTAGGTCCTTCTTGCCTCAAACAAAGCATTGAATGAGAGAAGCCAAAAAAGGTGCCAAAAGTTTTCTTGAAAATTGAGGGGTGAAGGAATAAGCGAAAAATTGGCTCGGGGGAGCAAGCTTGAGGTGAACAAAAGAAAAGAGAAAAGCAAAAATAAAAGTACACCTTGGTCTAGAAAATACAGGGCTGGCTAACGTGAAAGAGACAGGATAACGGGGTCCTCCTGGCTCCCCTCTCTTCATGCAGTGCACGTCTTGTGGGAAACTGCAAGAAATTCTACACACACGGTCCTGAGAGGCAGTGCTGTGTAGATCCCTGGGTCCTGCCATGCCTGTCTTCCCAGCCAGTCTAAGGCATGCCCTCTCTCCTATCACTTTTCTCATTAGCATTCAAAAAGCAGTAGCTGGTTTGTTGTTTAAAAGAAATACCTCCTAGCCGAAGGGCATTTCTCTCCAGGCATGTACCAGGAGCCACACTGCTTATGCTAAGTGATTCCATGTGTCCTGTAGAAAATCACTACAGGCTGCATTTTCACTTTGCACCCAGGTTATTGGCAAAGTCAGCTGGCTGGGGATACCTTTCTGGCTGAGCTTTTGGAAGACTGTATTTTAAAAAGTGAAACAACAGAAAACTATTCACTGGTTATGCATTAAAAGCAAATAGTCAAAGGAAACAAGACAAACTGTACAAAGCTCATAGAATGAAAATACCGTATTTTGTATAAAGTTTTATTCTATTTGTAGTTGGTTTGTTATACTTAATAGGAACCAGTATCCCTAAAAAAGGCCAAACTTCAGAGTTAACCTTAAACATTAGAATTCATTGATACAGTTTAATAAAGATTTAACATTGCTCCTTTTATAGATGTGTAATCACAACTGTATATAGATTGTATACTTACTGAGTGAAGATTTGGAAAATTGAGGTGATGCAGTGATCACTTTAAAGAAATGCAATCTGGGTTGGAAAAAACCCTAAACGTAAGAGAAATTTTTGCCTTAAGAGTAGGTAGGAAGGATTTATTGGGGAGAGGAATACCTCCTGAGACACAGGAGAGTCCTGAGTGGATTGCCCAGGCAAAAACTTGAGTAGGATCCTTTTTTTTCTGTTGACCGACTTTTTATAAAGTACTCTTTTAGGTTTGGGTTTCCTGCAAAATATGGTTGTATATTTGCCTGATCCTGTCATTGTCAATAATGAAGTGCTACTTGTTAAGTAGCTTAAGCTCCTAGTAAGAAAGCCATTTTTGTGAATTCAGGGCATTATTTTTATAGTATGCAGTAACTGAACAGGCCAAACCAGAGTTTATGAGCCACTTATGGCACTGGGAAATGGGTGAATACTTAGAAATAGTTATGCAAGCCTTTTAATCAGCATTTCCCATGGGCTTCTCTTATAAAAGTCCTTGCTTAGGACTGTTAGAGTTGCAAAGGACACATGCTAGTGTCCCAGTACAAAGGAAAGAAAGACGCCCATCTGAGAAGCCAAGGGTGAGACCCTGGGTTCTATCCCCAGCACTGTACAAACACACCAGCAAAACCCAACATGTGCCTAATACAAAAATAAACATTCTCAGCAATGAGAACATCAGCATTCCAGAAAATGTGCATCTCACTTGAAAGGGATGCAGAGTTACTGTGAAGGGCTCCAGAAAAACATTTCAGAGAGACTTCAACCACATGGGTGTGTAGAGCTCAGTCTTAGAATGAAAAAGAGGCTCCAGGTCCACAGTGGTGAGGAAAGAGGATCTGGCTGCCTTCCCCGCAGCCTGTGGGCAGATGAAGAGGGATCTGTAAGTGTGCCTCAGCATCACTTTTGTTATTGCAGATGGATGAGTCTTACTGAAGGGCAGAATTTCTTGGGTACAGAATTCTTCTGCAGTCTTTAGTCAAATGTTGCTCATTTAGTTGCTCAAATTCAGTAAGATGAATTAATCTTTGAAGCAAATGAACTTGAACTTGTTCCAAATGAAACTGCTTTGACTGAGCAAGCCACAATGGTTAGAAACAGGACATCAGAAAGTTTTCAGATGGTTTCTGTCCCTAAAATAGGAACCATTCATCAGACTGATAAATATGATCTGAGAGTTGCCCATTACAGAAATAAGATTCAGGATTATGAGACTGATCTATGCTATTTTAATGGCACAATGAAAGACCTCCGTGAAAGGGTGGTGTATTAATGTTTACAAGATCTTACAGGGCGGGGGTAAAGCTCCTTAAAAGACTGCACATGCTCAGAATCAGATTTAATGCAGGACACAGAAGTTTACAAGATTGGTTTTCAGTGGCCGCCTACAGAGTCAAATGTAGAAGAGTGCAGAAGATCTGTTTGAGCAGGAGCCCACAGCCGTGTCCATTAGGCATCTGCATCAGGAGGCCAAATGGTCCCTGACCTAAGACCGAGGAGTCTGTGCTGGGAGCTTGAAGGGTTGGTGCTAGAAGCTGAAGAATCTGCACCAGCAGACTTCACAGGCTGGTGCTGGAAGCTGAAGAATCCATGTGAAAGCCAGGAGATGATGCCCAAAGAGAAGGTGAAGACCAGAGCTCCTCTGAAGAGAACAGACGAAGTTCTTCCGAGGAAAATCAGCTGAAATCCTTAGCATTCTGACAACAATCCTACTTAAAGTGGGTCTTCCACACCCAGAGCCATGCTGACTCAGTTCAGCTGCGCATTCCCCACTCAAGTTGACAATTAGTTAGCCTCCACAGGTGGGAAGAAACCAACCTGATCTGAGTTCTGTCTGACTTGTGTCATGCGCTGTGTGGATGCCCGACATACCTCATGCAATCAGCGTTGTCCAGTGAGGCCCTCATTAGCATTTGCTGAGAGTCAGATCATTGTGTCTGATTGTGCCAATGGGGGGTGTATTGTAGCTAAAGGGCAGAGCACATGTTCTGTACCTGATGTGGGAGCAACATCTCGCCATGAGAAAGGTTGAGAACTGATTGAGCTGTTTCTCACTCAATCTGAGGCAGCTAGAAAAACATGAGCAGCGCAGAGAAAAGGGAGGAAAGAGATAAGATTGGGCATGGAGAGACCAGCACTCACAGGTGTGCTGATTCTCTGAAGACAAAGGCGAGGGGCCAGCTTAAATGTACTCTGTTGGGGGAGGGCACAGGGCTGCTGACATGGGCTGTTCAGCAAGACGTGGCTGAAGGGGGTAGGAGCATTTGTGGTATGCAGGGGGTCTGGCAAAGGCAGTTTGGGAAGAAGAAACTGCAGGGGTTTCTGGGAAGAAGGAGCTAGACACCATTATGGTTCAACATGTGGTCTGTCACCATGATGGCTGGGCAAG
>RJWT010040715.1:0-12449 GCA_004365215.1 Cuniculus paca
TTGCTTCAACTCTTTTGAATACACTCATAGTTTAATACTACACATGTGTTTCCATTGCAATATACTGACATTTCCAAATAAGTATAATCATTCTTAGGAAAATCTTCCTATAATTTAGATTGACATGTACTATATAAATATTTCAAAGACTCTATAAAGGAAAGTTATTGAGGCTGAAGCACACAAAATAAGGGAATGAGACAAGATAAAAGGCAAGAGAGGCAGTCATTGTGTAGAGATACATTCTTTGCAGAGGACTTAAATTTTATCCAAACTGCGATGGAGTTGTTACTGAGTTTCAAGCTAAAAATGATGAAAGTCTTCAAGAAGAGAAATAAAAAAAATATTTTCTTATTTCAGAAAATTTACTCAGGCTATTGCCTGAGAATGTATTTGTGAATGAGGCAAGAATGAATTTAGAAGGCATAATAAAAATGTTTTGTATTTTTCAGAAAGTTGTTAGAGATGATCGTGGGTTTAACTAGGAGTTGAAAATTAGAGGTAGTCAGCAGGTTTGCATTGTAATTAGAGGTACAATGAACTGGTCTCGGGTGTAAAGGAGAGTGTTGTAAAAGTGGAGAGCAGAGTGGATGGTGATACCGAAGCACTGAGAAGGAAATTGTAATATATGTACCTGTGTATCTTCTGGTGTGTGTCTATCTACTCGTATCTGTATCAAAAGAGGAAGAAGAACCAGGGCTAGATTTCTTTCCTGTAAGGACCCAGGAAAAATGTAGCCCTCTACAAACCAGGAAAGGAAGGCTATTTGGGAACAAAATTGTCCAGAAGCTTGATTTCGGACTTCTTAGCTTCCTTAACTGTAAGAAATACATTCTTTTTATTTAAATCACACAATTAGCCAGGCACGGTGGCACACACCTGCAATCCCAGCACTCAGGAGGCTGAAGCAGGAGGATCATTGCAAGTTGGAAGCCAGTCCGGGCTACAAAGTGAACTCAAGGCCAACCTGAACTGCGTAAGGAGACCCTGTCTCAAAAAGACAAAAAAAAAAATCACACAATGCATAGTATCTTATTATGGCAGTTGGAACTAAGATAGGAACCAATAAGAAAATGCTAATACTCTGGCTATGGCTACTGCTACGAGTAATAATATTTCATTTGTCTTTTACTCAGAAGTCTCGCATCTTCTGCTAGCATGTAACATCCTAAATTGAGTTGCCCTCAAGAGTTTTATATAGTATGCACTCTTCCTTAAGTATGTTTGATATGGTACATTTTTATGTTCCATGTGAAGCCTTTTGCAACACATTTACTGTAGATTCCTTTGGCCTACATTTTAAAGACATAGTGGGTTAAGGATACTTCATATTCTTATTGATTTGGGGGAAATATCACTTAAGAGGACTCATTTTTCTAAGACTTCTGATTGCAGATTGATAGGTAAGGTGCCTTGATGGAAAGAATAGTGTGCACTGCATGGTAGACATGAACAGTACAGTAACTAGGGAAGAAAATCTCTTTAATTCTAATAAGACTAAGATTATTGTTTCCTTTATGTACAGATTTTTATAAGTGAGATCAATGGGCCAATTTCTCTTTCACTTTCTGTGTCTCTCTCTGCTTCTCTCTCTGTCTGTCTCTCTGTCTGTCTCTGTCTCTGTCTCTTTCTGCTTGGCCCACTCTTTTACATTCATAGTCTATGTGAGGCGTTATAAATTCATAAAATGACCTTTTATAGCATTTCATTGCTCATAAGTATGAATAAGAATACAGGAAAGTGTACTTCTCCCTAATCCTTCACAAAAAATTATCACATATTTAGTAGTTTAAAACAATACAAATGTATTTTCTCAAATTTATTACCTTTTGTGAAGAAAGAAGCCTGGGGTGGTTATCTGCATTCTCTGTGCGGAGACACATGTCTTTTTCTCCCACCCTACTTTCTTCCAGTTCTTTAAATGAAATTAATACATCACAGTTTGATTATAACTTTTCCATACTTGGTATAATTTTTTCTTAAATACTGCCAGTTCTCAAAGTTAGCACAACTTCAGGGAAAAACACATATTGAAATATTTTTAATGGTCAGAAGGGAAAACAAGATATTTAAAAATAATAAGTTGAGATTTTTCAACAACTGAAGGGCTGACCATAACAAAAGGAATGTTTTTCTTTAAACTAGCATAGAGAAACCTATCAAAGTATTTATAAATAATTATAACTTAATGGGAGAAGATTCATATTCATAAGTAGATATATTTTCCATGAATTCTACATTTCATTTATCACCAAAGTAGAAATGAATTATGATGCTAATTCAGAGAATAATTATATTTTCACAAAAATAATATGATTCGACTAACTAGAAAATGTTTTGTCTTGTAAAAATAAAGCCAAAACTAAGACATGTCAGCAAATATTGCATCTGGGTTAGAAATAATTTTTCTTACTTCTGCAGTAGGTTTTCAAAGTTGTTACCAAACTTTGAATCTTTTCTGTATACTTATTATTTATTATTTTATTTAGTTTGTTTATAAAAATATTAAATGCAATCAAGCTAAAGTATGTGATATAGACCTTATAGATGCTTTATAAATCTCATAAAATTATCTTTTTTTTGGCAGATCCATTGTTAATGAAGGTATGATTCTCACAGTAATAGAGAATAGGTCTAAGAGTAGCTTGTTTGCTTAGTTTCTTATTTGTCTCTATCAATTATTCATATTTCCTTTTCTATGTTCATCAGATGCTGTTGCAGCAAAAGTCCCTTCTGTACTTGCTACTATGTAATTTCTCCCTCCCTTGAGAGAGATTATAATCAACTCAAAAGCTCACTTTGCTTGAGTTATAGTGCAGTGTTTTTTATATTGTGAAATAACTTAGTTCTTCTGGCCTAGAAAAGGGGGGATTGTTCAGTGACTTTTATTTTATTTTGCAGGATTCTATGAAAACTATCAGTATGAATGTCCTTAGAAATATTTTATAGCTTTTTATCTGCCAGCATAATAACGTGTGAGGTTGAAATAATTATCCAACATGGCCACCATTATTTTAAGTACACATTACTCAAAGGGCATTAACAGGACTGGATACTTATAGCTCAAATAAAATACAGCTGCTGTTAATTATTTAGTTAAATGTGGGAACAACTACTTGAAATTTATCTTGAAATAATCTAAACTTTTGCAAATATGTATGTTGCATGATTTCAGCATATTGTTTGAATTTAAAAAATTTCAAAAATGATTAACTTTGAAATAGTTCAGTGTATACTACATATTACTAAAATTTCACTATCAAAAGGATGCGTGAGACTTTTCTACATAATATATTTACATTTACTCATATGAAATAGAAGAAATATTGTCATAATATGAAGCTAATATAGACTTCAGTGTGCTCCTGTACATTATGAAAGTTTTCCAGGCTCTTACAATTTTAGTGACAAATGGCTGTCACATGAGTACCACTGTTAAGATTAATTCTCGATACTGTGTCATTGCATATGGTTCTAGTTGCTTTGTGTGAATTGTCTGTCTCATTCTAACTTTCTTCAGTGTGAAGTAGTACTCTTTCTCATATTTTACAGATGAGGAAGCTGAGGCCTATAAAGGTTAAAAATGTGTTCAGGAAACTCAGAGGATCATGGCTTATTTGGAATTCAAATATAGCTCTAGTTCTAGAACACAAGCTCTTAGCCAATGTGTGTGCTACACGTATACATACATCAATTTTATTACAATAGAAAGTGTATATATCACTGTGTGGATAAATGCTTGTGTACTTTCACTGTCTGTCCCATTTTTCTGTTCCTGCACAAACTCTGTTTTGGATTTAATTTAATAGTTTTGGACCATTATGTTCGCTAACCACATCTTTCTTATCAAGTGTCTTCTTATGGAAGATACTTGAAATTATTCATCTTTTAAAAAAAAAGGAAAAAGACTATTAGTTTCTATTAGAGATGCACTGAATTTACCCCTAAAGGCTATTCTCTGTGAAACAAAAAAATGCATGCAAACACAATTCATTTTTATGAATTTTATTGTTATATTCTATTACAATTGTGTAAGTCTCAAGTGTAGCTACAATGTAATTTCTGACAAACACATTTTGAACATTCATAGATCTATGAAATTTGAAAAGAATTCTATGTAAACAGCATTATGCTATTCATGGCTATTCACTTATTTTCATTGAACAAATCTCAATTGCTTTTTCAAGAATATAACATAATGAACTACAGATATTTTAAAAATTGTTGGCCTCTATACATAGATCATAAAGCTGACCAATTACTGGGATATCCTAGTTTAGCTGGCCCTGTTTTCATTATTTCCTTTAATATTTCTCTGAAATTTCTATTAAGGATGGCTTATTTACATATACATTTTGTTTTTAGGCTTTTGAATAAAGCTATCAAAATTCTATAAAATCATGCTAAACATTTTGCGTTGAGATTTTCAACGATTAGTATTTAGTCACTTATACATTTTGCAAAGTAGACAACAGACAAAAAGAGGTAAAATGAGATCCCCCCATTTTCATCCAAATTGTGAGTATGAGTTTGTGTTCAAATCTGTTTGTTTCTACTTTATCCTAATTTAAATTGTGTAGTGTAACTGCCATTCTAAATCATTAGGTGACAATATTAATATATTAGTATGATAGTTCCTTCAGAAGGATGGTATCTTAAGAGTTAGTACAAACAGGAACCCACATGAAAAGAGAAGTCTAATTTTACTTCAAAGTACTTAATGAACTCATAGTGCCAGATATTTTTAATTGATAAAACATTAGAAGCAGTCATTTCTGGAACAAAAATATATTTATAAAAGCTAAACATATACTTTTATAAAATTATAGGTCAACAAGAAAAAGGTTCAGTAGGAGATAGGAAAAAGAGCAACTTTGTAATTGATTGTTTTAACTCCTAAAAAAAATTGTGTTGAGGAACTGGTTGCTAATATTTTTTATTTTACATGAAAGTCAGGCAGCGTAAAAATATTAATAGTAAAACACAGACAAATCTGCATACCAAACATCTTTTCATACTGCATCATATAAAAATTCATAATGCAGTTATATTTATATGGGTTTATAATAATGAAGATGAATTGAATCAAATTTAAAGTGGAAACAATTTCTTAGATGTGTTAAAAATCTTACAAAAGTAATATTTTTATATGGTTCCCTAATTAAATCATCCAAACTATTTTCAACAGCGTTATAAGGTATGCAATGCAATGCTTTGTGTAATCTAGTTAAACACTTCATGGTATCTTTCATATTAAATTAAAAAGTGGTTCGACTAGCCTAAGAAGAATGATTAAGTATAGATGTAAAGAATCTTTGGTCCTAGATTTAATTTCCTAAGAACCTTATGACAAATGTCTAGAAGTGATAATTTCTGTGTGGATGTTGTAAAATATATCAAAATTTAAAAACATTCTAGTCATAAAATTCTGTGGAAGTATCTTTTTGATTTTTCTTTTTATGGCTGTATTTCTTAAGTTTTTCCCTTTCTTTAACTTTCATTCTCTACCCATGTGACTTCATCTCTCTAGGCATGTTTAAATCTTTTCGACTGGACAGAGCAACAAAAATATGTGTTTTAATTATTTACATAAATAGCTGCGGATATAGCTCAGTGGCACAAGCACCTGCCTGGCAAGCACAAGGTCCTGAGTTTGATCCCCGGTATGAAAAAAAATTACTTATATAAATATAATTTGTTATGTTTTAAGTTTAAAAAGCAAATTGATGAAGTATGTCTTATATATTTGCTTCAAAAATTGTGTCAACACTCTTCTGAATAAATCCACTGCCTATTTGGGAAACTCAATTTTTGCCTATGCATAGTTAAGTTGATAGAAAAATGATTTCATGTTCCTGGAATAAACTCATGAGAAAATGTACCATGAGCATTTATTTTAAGTTGCTAGTAACAAGGACTTTTTTCTGCCCTCTGGCACTAGTTATTGAACCCAGGGATTCTCTATCACTGAGCTACATCCTCAGCTCTTTTTATGTTGAGACAGGGTCTTTCTAAGCTGCCCAGGCTGGCCTTAAATTTGTGATCCTCTGGCCTTTGCCTCCTGATGAGCTAGAATTTTAGGTGTGTGCCACTGCACCAGCTTTTGGGCTTTTTAGAAAACTGGATCTCCAATCATTGGTAGTATAATTACAGCTAGAACAAAATGAATACATACTTTTAAAATTATAAACTCAGATTAATTTATTGGTTAATGAAAAATATACTTCATGTCATAGAATATTAAGAAAAAAACTGACATTTTCTTTATTTTGTAGATGGAATCATAGAGGTCCAAATGATTACTTCTACCATTTAAGAGAGTGGGTTAGTAGCAAGAGAGAAATTTCATTAGAATCACTATCTGAATGCTATTCATTCATGTGAAACACCTGGCAAGCAGGTGTTAAAAGCCTGCCCTATATTATAACGTGAAAGCTTGACAAACACATTTAGAATAGTGTATAAGTGATGCAGTAAATACTGTGCCTAAGTCATTATCTTCTCAAGCATATACTGTGCTATCAAATAGCTAATTGCATATCGGGAACTGTTTAACTGAAGGGAAATATCAAATTTACTTAGTGATAAATGATGACTAAACAAATTTCATAAGAAACAAGATAAAAATGACAAAAGAGTTGGTCATTATCAGTATTGCTGGGGAGAACAGTTCAGTGTTAGATTATATAAATAATAAATAGAGTTTTGTTGACTGCTTTTTGCTCAGGTATATTTATACTTTTCTTTTGAGGAATGTGATATATAATTAGAATAACGTTTATAGTTCTGTGGTTATTGTAGGGACAAAGTGGAACATACAAAAGACAGACTAGCAAGGTATAGTGGCGTGCACCTGCAGTCCCAGCTGCTCAGGAGGATGAGGTGGGAGGATTGCTTGAGCCCAGGGGTTCAAGAACAGTCTGGGTAACATAGTGAGAGCCCATTACAAACAAAACAAAGCAAAACAAAACACAGGATATGACATGCAATGTTTGTGAGTCAAGATGAATGAGTCCAGGTAAATGAAAAACATTTGTTGAAATTAATAGCCTACATGTGTTTTTAATCCCATGGCATTTTATAGGCACATATAAACTGATTCAAATAGAATGTAAGAATAAACTTAAGCACCTCAAAATATAGAAAGACCTCTGTACATGGATAAGTGATTGTAGTTCACTAATAACAAGATGTTTTAACTTTACTAGTTAACATTACTAAAGTCCATTACTTTTATCAGGAAATTCATTGCAAAGCCAAGGCAAAATACTTTTAATGATTTCTAAATGATAGATATTTTCCTATGTCTGTTTGCACGAGTATGTGTAGGGGGGTTCTTGTATTTACATAGGAAACGTAATTTGAATCTAGAGAAAAGATAAAAAGGCAGATGTGAAAATTTTCTATATGGTCTGCTGATTTATTAAAAAATTGAATCATGTTTGCTTGCTGAAATCAATAATCCTTACAGAGTTACTCTTATGATTCTTACAGAATCATTTACCAATGCAAAAATAGCCATCTGCTAATGCTGCTCCTTTGTCATAAAGAATCATACCTACTGACGGCACTGCCTTTGAGACTATTTTGATAAAAAGTGTTTGGCATAGACCTCCTTAAAAGAGTCTTATTAACACAAATAAATCACCTTCGCAGGCTGTAAACAATATATAAAAAACAAAGCTCTATTTTTTGCTTTCCTTGCCGTCTTTCCCTTTGTCTTCTTTTTCTGTTTTGTCTGTTTCATATTTCTCTTGGTCTGGCTTTGTTACACTATCATATGAAGGTGGAGAGACAGTAGATGCAGTTGCATCCGTTTTTTCTGGACTGGAGTTCCCATTAACATTATCAAAAACTATTTCTTCTTTAGTGGGCAAGTCACCATCTCTGTCTCCATCTTTTATGTATATACTTGATATATTTTTGACATTTTTCCGTAAACGATAATGTCTGTAAGCACGCTGAATGACAGTAGCAGACACATCCTCTTGCTTTCTTTTTAGTGTAGTTGTGATAGGTTCATAGGATACTTTAGAAGGATTTGCAGACATGAACCTTTCTTCCATCTGTGAACGAAGAGAATCCATCTCCCCACTTTCACCCAAAACCCGCTTTGTAAAAGCAAATAAGATGTCCAGGCAGTGGATTCGGTCTCCACTGACCATGGGCAGGTCCATAGCAATGAGCTGGACTTTGTTTGGTTTTGCTATGAGAAGAGGGGGATCCAGAGCAGCTGCAAATTCGGAGAGCTTGCTGTATTCTATAAACTGAGTTGCATCAGGATCAAACTTCTCCCAGACCTCATAGAACATCTCAAAGTCATCCTCACTCAGGGGTTCAGTACTTTCTTCAGTGGCAACGCTGAAGTTCTCAAGGATGACAGCGATGTACATGTTCACCACGACCAGGAAGGAAATGATGATGTAACTGACAAAATAGAAAATCCCAACAGAGGGGTTCCCACAGTCTCCTTCAACTAGACTTCCTGGGTGAACTTTGTGGGGGTCACAGTCGGGTGGTCCACTGTTGAGAATAGGTGCCAGTAATCCATCCCAGCCGGCAGAGGTGGTAATTTGAAACAGGCAGATCATGCTATTTCCAAAGGTCTCAAAATTGAACATGTCATTAATTCCAGCTTCCTTTTTAACATAGGCAAAGTTGGACATTCCAAAGATGGCGTAGATGAACATGACCAGGAAGAGCAGGAGGCCGATGTTAAACAAGGCAGGAAGGGACATCATCAAAGCAAAGAGCAGCGTGCGGATCCCCTTTGCTCCTTTGATCAGACGAAGAATTCTGCCTATTCTGGCAAGACGGATCACTCGGAATAGGGTAGGGGACACAAAATACTTCTCGATCAGGTCCGCAAGAAACATACCTATATGAAAAGGGGAGAAAAAGAAAGTATTGAAATATTCTGCTGTTTAATATTTATTAAATTATACTGACTTCGATTTCTTAACATTAACAGTTTGAGCAATTCTAGAGGAAAGTTCACTTACCACTGTAAGACTTTTCCCTTTACTAAGTTCATACACCTCTTTTCCCCTTCACAATGTAATAGTTTATAATTATAAGGATAAGATCTGCTCATGTAGAAAAGTCAAGAAATACACTAAAATGCCAAATAGGAAATCATATATCACCTCAAATACAACTAGTGATAGTGAACTGACATTCAGCATTTTATTATGACTTAGATATTCTTCCATACATGATAATACATGTGTGTACACACATGATCATTTCAGATGATTTTGTAGCTTTTCTTTACAAAATGTTTTAGTCATTGTGTCATATGTCATGCAGACATTTCCCACACAAATAACAATTCCTGTAGTGGTACAACATTCTGTCTAAATAATCATGTATCGGAGAATAGCATTTATGGTTTATTTCTAATTTTTTTGATTTAAAATGAATAAATAAGCCCATTTTGTGAATTTCATGAGTATGTATTTTGATAATACCTAAACAGAAGTTGGATCAAACAGTATATTTAAAATTTTTTTATGTATTGCCAAACCTATCTGCAGAAAATCTATTCAAATTAACACTCCAAATAACAGTGTTTGTAAGTGCTCATTCACCATGCTCACCAGTACTACACTTTACCAGCAAATCTTTACGACATCTAAATTAATCTATTATAATCTATTTGCATTTTTAGAAAAAATACATTTTTCTGATTTATTGAATACTTTGATTAAGTTGCATTAAACTTTTCTTTTTTTGTCTGGGTTAAATATTTAACCCAGACAAAATTTAAATATTTGCTTATTTTTCTTTAAGAGCATTTACTGTATTGTTATTGACCTACAAAACTATTTTTCTATTAGGAGCACTGAGCCATTGTTAGTCTTAAATATTGCATAAAATTTTCTGTTTTATATTTGTCTTTCAATAAACTGTTGTATGTGGTGAGTTTTCTCCCATTTAATATTCTCCCATGTAATATTCTCCCATTTAATATTTTTCTTTTTCGATTCGGGTTTGTGCCATGAACTGTAATAGCTATTCAAGTTCATGAATATAAATTTATTGCCACATATTTTCCACTTGACTTCATTTTTTAAAAATCTGTAACATTTGATTCTCTATATATTGTAGTTTAAGTTTGAGCAACCTGTTTGACCTTTTATTTTTAAGTAATGTTATATAATCATCAGTGTTAAAATAGTCTTATAATAGTCTTAATATTGAATATGATAAGCCACATCTCATTACTTTAATTTTTCTTCTAGGTAAATTTTAGAATGATTTATTTATATTGTCAGTTTAGCTATTTCTATACATGAAAACTCATTAATATTGTCAATGATTTTATATATTTTTTATAAAATGATCATAATTATAGTGAGAGACTTATTCAAATACAAGGTAAGCCTTTCATTTATTTCAACCATTTTTTTGTCTTTTACTTTTTTATATAAGTCTTAAATGTTAGCTGTTACTAGATGGTTTGCCTTATTTATATTCCAATTAAATGAGATTTTTCTTCCAGTATATTTCCTAACTTTTTTTCATATATCAATTATTAATATTGGTACATGTAATTTAAAAATCTGCCCTTCAGAATTATAATTGGATTCATTTTTGGTTGATTCTTTTCATTTTAAAATAATGTCATAACATAGTAAAGATAAAGATCATTTGATCCCTGGTTATAAGATATGTACTGGTTGTTTTCATATTTAACTGCATTGGTCAAAATTGTTTAAAAACACCATGGTATTAGAAGGATTATTATCTTTCTATTTAATTCCATCCTTCTTATTGTTAGTATGAAATCACTACCTTTTAATTTGTTTTCTTATGTCTTAGCTTTAGTATATGGTAATGATGTTATTTTTTAATATTTGAGTTAAAATATTGAATCCAAATTATGTGGCCATTAATATTATGGTTATAGGTTATGCGGTCTTTAATTTTTCTGGGTCTTTTATATCATCTTTAAGTTTCATTTGCATGAAGTGATCTTCACAATCTGTCTCACTTAAAATTTATAAATGGGTATAATCCTAAAAATATTTGGTATGTGAAGATAATGAAAAGCAGATAGAAAAAAAGAAATGATAAGGACTGCTGTTGCTTGAGAAAAGATTTCATTTTACATATCGGCCAAATATTAAGTTGTGAGAAAGAAGGCTAATTTATTGGGACTTTAAACTCAGGAATAATTTTCAGAGTCACAGATATTCTGGTTCTTCATATCATTAGTAAAAAGATAGGCCTAATTTATGCTAAAAGTATAAATAATTTCAGATTCTTCCTTGACTTCCAACATGCATCTATGAATAAACATATCAGCTAGCTTTGCAAAAAATAAATTTGGAAAATAAATATTAACAAGTAAGCCTTTTCACCAGAAAAAAATGTTTGGCTTTTATGTCTGGAGTATGAACTCAAGAATTCTTTAATTAGTTTTTATTATTACATATTTGTGACAGAAAATGAATATGTTCATTGGGAGAAGTGGGTACATTTACATATTACAAATTCATCCTTTTTATTTCTCCTGCCTTATCTTCCCCTATTTCTAGATTCCTGTTTCATTTTCAATAGGTCTACTTCCATATTCCCTATCATTTTTTTTATTTTACTGTTTAAATCATTTATATTTTGGGTTTCTCATACAAAAGAAACCATCAAGGTTGGGGATTTAGCTCAGTGGTGTAAGCACCTGCCTGGAAAACGCAAGGTCATGAGTTCAATCCCCGGTACCCAAAATAAAGGAGAGAAACCATGTGATATTTAACTTGCATCTGATTTGTTTCACATAGCATTAGAGTCTCAAGGTGTATTTATCTTTCCACAAATAACTCAAATGTGTCCTTTTTATGGTTGATTAGTACTCCGTTGTGTATATATGCTACATTTGTCTTTATTCATTCAATTGCTGATGGACATACAGGCCATTTTCCAAATTTAGCTATCGTGAGCTGTGCTCTTATAAACGTGTGTATTCATATAGCTAAGATGTCTTTAACTCTATTGGGAAGATGCATGGAAGAGGTATACCTGGAACAGAGGAATTCTGACAGAGAGGTTTTTGCTTTGGTTCTAAGTTTCCTTCATTCTTTTATTATACTAATTTACTCAAAAGTAAGTTTACATTTAATAATTTGGGTTCTTTTCTGAGCATCTGTGGATTTAGTTTATTTCAGATTAAGATTTGATCAATGATTGTACTTACCTACAATGGAGAGAATCACAACCACAAAATCAAAAATGTTCCACCCCACTGTGAAGTAGTAATGTCTGAGGGAGATGAGTTTCAGTACACATTCTCCAGTGAACAGGATGATGAACACAACATTTATCCAGTACAGAACATTCGTCATTTCCACACTCTGTCCCTCTTTTTCTACCATCATGGTCACCATATTAAGGCAGATAAGAACCATGATGGTGATGTCAAAGGCTTGGTTTGTTACGAGGTCAAATAT
>RJWT010040716.1:0-12447 GCA_004365215.1 Cuniculus paca
GTAGTAGGTACCTTGTGGCAGGCATGGGAAAGTTTCATGCAGAGCAGTGACGGGTCTTGTCAGCTGTGTCCCGAGGGCGAGCTCTGACTCTGGTCAGGGTAGTGCTCAGCAGCTCTGTCCTCGTGCCCTTCCCTCCTAGCCACCTCAGGGGAGCAGGGAAACACCACTGCTCTCTCCTGCAGACTTCCAAGGTCACTGGCTTCGTGTTGGGGTCCCTCCTAGGGACCTGGAACCTTTAGGTTTCCCATGGTAGCCTCAGATCAGGTCTTCTGCAGCCTCCACACCAACATGCAGCTCCAGGGAATAGGAGCCCTGGCTGAATTCCTGGCTTGCCTCAAACCGGCAGTGCAGGGAGGAAGCCTCATGCATGTGCACCTTGTCTCCTCAGCTCTAGGGTGGCTAGAAACTGCATTCTCTTTGCAGGGTGGAAGAAGACATCACAGTCTAGATCTGAGATTGGCCAACGATAGCCTGTGAGCCAAACCCAGCACTTATTTTTACAAAGTTTTATTGGAACACAGTCACTCATTCATTTCCATATTCTTCTGGCTTTGTTCATACTTCAGCAGCAGAGCAGGGTAGCCATGTCAGGCAATCTTATGGGCACACACAGCCCAAAAGGCTTACTCTTCGGTCCTTCACAGGCAAGGTATGCTGATCCCTGACCCAGGTAGGATGCCCAGCACAGGAAGTACTCTATGGAGAAGTTGCCTCTGTTGTTATGTTTATAGGTGGGCACAAGGAGACTGTGGTGGTAGGGACAACTGGGTTTCTGGCCCCAGCCTGATTAAAACTAAGAAAGTCCTCTTTTACTGGTTTATGTGGTTAGTTTCCATATAAAATTTTGTCTGAAGAAACTTCACCCATCTACTCACCCCTTCACTTACCAAAAACAAAACAGCCTCTTACTAGGTCCTTGAGGTGAGCTGGGTGTCTCCTGGAGGACACTGCTAGGGACATGGCTTGTGCAGGGTTTTCCAGGAGTGAAGGGTCATGGGGCCTTGCTCCAGTGTAATGAGCAGGGGACCCAGCAAGGAAAGACCCAATGGCCATGGCTGGGTGGGAGCCTCCCCCATTCCAAAAGCTTTGCCTGTGTCACCCATGGGTACGGCTGCACGCTCAGACCTCTCAGCGACATCCACACTGGGTCTGGGGGCAGCTGCCTCACTCTTGGAGGTTCTGGTGGCCCAGAGTGAGCTCAGAACTTCACACTGTAGTGGGAGTCCTCGTGGATTTTGGGTCCCAATAGGATGAGTACTGTCTCTCACCCCAGCCCCAATGTGAGAGGAGCCAAGACTTCCTAAGCCCTTGGGGTGGCCACCATCTGCTCTGTGAGCACTCGTGTCTTGCTCAGCTCCCCCCTTTCTTTCTTACTGGCCTTCAGTGCTCCTTCACTCTTCCTTCCTCTCCCGACTGTCCTGTGCCCGCCTCTCTTCTGGGCCAAGAGAGTTTCTGCAGAGCAGGGCTACCTAACAGAGCTCTTCACAATGATAACAATGTTCTATATCTGTGCTGTCCACAGCGGCAGCTGATACGTGTGGCTAGACTTAAAATGTGGCCAGTGTGACTTAGGAAGTGAAACTGAGTTAATTTTGATGAACTGAAATTGTCACAGGTGGCTGTGGTGACTGCACTTGGGCAGTACAGTTGTAGACGAAGTGGGGCTTGTTATGACCTCATTCCAGTGACTCCATGCAGGGATGGAGTCTCTGAAGCACTTCTCCCAAGGACACGTCCCAAGAAAGGGAAGGACTTTTGGGTAGATTGGAAAGGGCAGATCTTTGGTTCTTCACTGCTGACTACTACTATGAGGTAGCTCACAATCTTTCATTACACTTGTCAAAACATTTCCAGTTCTGAGGAATGTCTTTCCTTTCCCCAAAACGCTGAAGCCTATGATATCTGGTTTTCTAGGCAGGACCAGCCTCACTCATGCACAGGCAACTCCAGGATGCCCCTTATTCTGGAGGGGTGAAAAGAAGCACACATCCCCTGCCCAGGGCCAATGTTCCAGGATCCTGTGGAAAGGAATGCAGACATCCAGACACCTCAGAGGAGCCTCAGATCTGCAAGGCCTTGGACGAATCACATGGTCTCTCTGTATCTCATTTACCTCACTCTTATAATGAGGACACCAGCACTCATCCTGCCTGGCTCCCAGGCCTGCTTTAAGGATGCTCTGAGAGAGGGTGGGAAAGACTTTTTTTTTTTTTTCCTTTTTGAGAGAATTTCACTGTGCAGTTCAGACTGGCCTTGAACTCACTTTGTTGCCCAGGCTGATCTCAAACTTGTACAGATTCTCCTGCCTCAGCTTCCCAAGTGCTGGGATTACAGGGGTGTGCCACCATGCCTGGCAGGAAAGACATTTTTATTCATGTTATTAATAATGGTATATTTTTCCACCTACTCAGGGAAGGCTTCTCTGTCAGTGTCTGACAGATTCCAGTATTTCAATATGCTCCAAATTAAAGCTCAACTTTTTATAAGCATTTAGTTTATAGAGTCTAAGGGAAAATTTGTGTGCATGCACACACGTGTGTGTGTGTGTGTGTGTGTGTTGTTTAGAAAGTTCCCTTTTCCTGGAACCACCTGCTTGACCCCTTGGGGGATAGGCATGTTCTGAAGGCAATAGCATCTTGACCTTTCCCAGGGAGGAAACTTTCTAACTCATGCTCCACTGTTGAGAGGAACCATGGATAAGAAGGACGGAAGTAGAGAGTGTAGAGAACAGGATAAGGAAAGCATTCTTGGAAAGATCTGAAGTTGAACCAGAAAAGAAGGCAAACACAAAAAACTTCAACCCATTCAAAGTAATCATTGGGTTTCCCTACATCATGAGGCACAAGAGCGGAAAAAGAAAGCACAGTGGTTCTACAGGAAGGAACTCTAACCAGATAGGGGCGACCCTGTGGTCTTTATCCCTACTCATTACACCCTTGTTCAGTCCCTTCCTACACTGGACAGGGTAGGCTGTGTGACTAACACGACATGGCAGAAGGGATGATACATTGCATCGGAAGCTAGGTTGCAAGAGACCAGGGTGTTTCTATCTCTCTCCCTCTTGTCTCTTTCCTTCTGCTTCTATCTGTGTCTTTCCCTCTTTCTCTTTCTCCCCTCACTCTGTCATGAGCACCCCACAGAGACATCCAACAGCAAGGAAAGGAAGACTCAGTCAGCAGCCAGTAAGAAGCAAGGCCGGCCAGCAATCACTTTAGTAGGCTTGCAAGTAGGCCTTTAGACCCATTTGAACCAAGCCTTCAGCAGGTTACAATTCTGGCCAACAACTTGACTACAATCTCAAGCTAAATCCTGAGCCAGAGTGACCCAGCTAAATTGCTTCTGGATTTCTGACCCTCAGAAACTATGAGAGATAATTGTTATTTAAGCTGCTAATTTTGGGCTAATTTGTTATATAACATGAGATAATCAATACAGTTTTTGGCACCTGAAAGTGAGATTCTGCTAAAGCAAAAACCTACAATGTGGGCATGGTTTTGGGCCTGGTAAGTGAGCAGGAACCTGAGATTTCAAGGTGAGCATTAGTGAAAACCTCAAGAGCTATGGAGCATCTATTAGGAGAAATACAGATTCTGAGGAGACTGACGGTGAGGGCTTTCAGGGAAGTGAGAAATAGATTATTGGGAACTGGAGGCCGAGCTTTCTTGCTCTGCATAGGAGTAGAATGCTCAGCAGCTCTGCCTCCTGCAGTGAGGCAAACAGGAGGAAATAGACCTAATGGCTAGTGTGGCCTCGTTGGGAGATTTCCAGTGAGTACCGAAGGTGCCGCCTGGTTTCCTCTTGCTGGGTGTAGCAAAATGTGAGAGGAGAGAAACAAGTTAAAAGAAGAACGGTGACAAAAAAAAAATCAGAAGTTGCTAGATTTGAATATTCCCAGACTTTCCAGATGGCAGATGATGCTAAAATTAGGAAATGACTTCTGGGTAAAGATCAAGTCCAGACACTCTCATGAAAGCAAGGCCTAAAGATGGGTCAGGTGGGGTGACTTTAAAACCCTTTGTCAAGATCTTAGAAAGAGCAAAGGTAGTGCACAGAGCACTATTCAGCTGGACAAATAAAAGTCTGTAAAGAGTGAAAGGTGTGAGGCTCCTATTTTCTCAGTCCAGCGGCAAAGCATCTAAGAAACTGAAGGTCATTGTCCCTCTCCAGAAGCCCAAAGTAGGGAAGAGACAGTCTTGAGGAGACTGGGAGTGGGACTTTATTTAGTGACACAGAACCTAACAGGTTCACAGAAGGCACAAAGTTTTTCAAAGAATTGTATCAGTGGGAGCATGCTGGGCTGACAGAGACAGAGGTGACAAAATGAAAAAGAAGCGCTGCACCCCTAAAATTCTACCAGCAGGAAACTAGCTAAGAAAACGATTGAGCTGCAAATACATGCGACCTCTCACAGACAGGGGAAGGATGACTTGGAGGCATGAGCAAAAATCCAGAGTATTCAGTGGGCCAGTGACTTGGCTGCAATCACAGGAGAGACAGTGAAGGTAGAGGGTGGAGACAGAGTCGCATAGTCACTCCTTGGTAAGAATAGGACTGAATTCTACTCAAGGAACTCCCAACATTTCCCTGGCTGGATTTCACAACTGCTCAGAACCAGTGGCTTTCATGTGTTCTCTTCCTCCCCTGTTGAATGAGTGTATATGGCAGTTGTCCTATCCCGGTCCCACTGTTGTATACTGGGCATAGAGTGGGGCAGCTAACTAGCTCCCTTAAACCACTGGCCTACAGGTCAAGATGGAACTAAACTTGAGAACGATACCCAAAGAGCCAGATCTGTATCTGAACATGATC
The DNA here is from genome assembly GCA_004365215.1 of Cuniculus paca. Lineage (NCBI taxonomy): Eukaryota > Metazoa > Chordata > Mammalia > Rodentia > Cuniculidae > Cuniculus > Cuniculus paca. Next base: position 4,810 of record RJWT010040716.1, read on the forward strand.
TAGATGATGAGATTCTGGACTCTGAGCTGATGCTGTCATCAAATGAGACAGTGAGAGGTACAAATATATTCTGTGTGGAGGAGGGGTGTGAGTCACTGGGGGAAACTAGGGGGCTGTGATCACCAACCTTCAAGATGGGTCTCAACCATCCTTACTTCCTGCAACTCACACTCTTGGATAGCTTCCTCTCACATTATATTAAGGTTCGTCTATATGACCAACAGAATCCAGTAGAAATGATAGTGTGTCATTTCTAAAATTTGCCTGTAAGAAAAAAATCTGCAGCTTCCATTTGGTGTCTGTCTGTCTGCCTGTCTACCCATCTGTTCCTCTCCTGGATCATACCCTTAGAGAAGTTAGCTGCTGTCATGAACATATCCTGAACATGTCTATAAAGAGATCTACCTTGCAACCAACATCGAGAGAGGAACTGAGACTACCAACAACCTGGTGAGTGAGCTCAGAGGCAGATTTTCAACTGATGGAAACTTCTTGAACCCCAGCTGGGCCTCCAGATGATTACGTGCCTGGCTCACAGCTTGACCACAATCTCAAGGGAGACCCTAAACCAGAACCATACAGTCATGCTGTTCTGGATTCCAGACCCTTGGAAACTGAGTGAGATTATGTTTGTTGTTTTAAGCTCTATATTTTGGAGTAATTTGTTATGTAGCAATAGTTAACCAATACAAACATCCAGCTCCATTTCCAGCAAATTATTGTTGGCAATGATGACTGGCAGAGTCCCTAAAGCAGTCACACACACACACACACACACACACACACACACACACATACACATCAACTCATTTAAACTGCAAATTGTAGATATGAGATAAATGTATAGCTGAGACATGTATGGGCCTCAGAGAGGTGAAGCAATGCCTTGAGATCACATATTTCTAGCCCACCTTGCACATCAGTCCCCCAAATGGCAAGATTCCAAATGACAGTAGATGATTCAGCACACTCAAGGGGCCATCGATACCTTTGGGTAGAATGGAGGCCTCATAGTGTGGCTCATGTTATACAACCTCCAGGGAATGAAGGCACTGGTAAATGCATGTTCACCTCACATGGGAAGGTTTTCAGTTTTTAGGAGATCAAATTCCTCCTTTGAAAAAATATAGACCCTTTAGCCCCACCTACTTCCTACTCATGGGAGTATCTTAGTGTGCAGGAAACTAGATTGTTCTCCCAACTCTGGGCAATCATCAAATACTTGTGAAAATGCAAAATGACCTGCTCTGAGCTACCCATTAAAGCGAGATCAACCCCCAGATACTCCGGTTCAAACACAGTGTTTAGGGACGTAAATCTGGGGCACCAACGACTGCTTGGAGTAGAGGGAGGTGGGTTCTCTCTCGTTATATCATAAGAGGGTGGATGAGGAGGTGGGGATGATTGTTCTTGATTGCTTGCAGAGTCGGGTAGCACTCTCAAAATATTCCAGAGTTGGCCAGGAAAGGGGGCTGAGATTGCCTTGTTGCTCCAGGAAGGGCAGTGGGATGGGGACCAGGGATTGGGATGGTGTGGCCTCGGGAGGAGCCAGCCTTGTGTCTGTGCCTAGGGGGATCCCAGCGGTGACCTGCCCCACTACTGCCTGAGCATCTCCAACCCTCTGAAATATCAGATAAAGCCTGAATCTTTCTCTCTGCTGTCCCCAGTGTCCCCACTGAGGCTGTCAGGACCACAGCTGCCACTCATGGTTTGAAGCCACCAGATTTCCTGCTCAGGGTGACCAAGTGGAGTCACATGCTCCCTTATAGGCTGCAGGCTGAGCCAGTCTGGAACAGGTACTCAATGTGGCTACTTGGGCCACCAGGCAAAATGCACACAGCTCCAATTGTTTTTTTCTTTCTAAAAACATTTCTCATCTTTGTTTGGCGTCTACACACATGTCCTTTCCCAAGTTCAGTGTCAGCCCAACAAGCAAAAGCCTGAAATTGGATCCTTTGTCCCCCAAATCCTCTCTTTGAAGCTGAGAGATGTTTGAAGTCAATTCAAGGGCAGTGGTGTTCCGGAGGGAGGGGGTCGATGTGGACAGTGCTGGCTGGGGCAGCTGCTTTTGTTCTGGTCACCTTGGCCACCTGGACAGAGAGGTGACTCAGGATGTGGGAGCTTGCCCTCCCTGACACAGATAATGAGTCTCCTGCCCATCCTTGAATCCCTCAGCTGCTACACCTGCTCCAGGTGAGTGTGTGGTAGGGAAAGTTCTCTCACCCTGGGCCAGGCCTGACCTACCTAGCTAGCCACGAGAAGGTCAGGGAAAGGAGCAAGAGAAGACAGACAAGGATTTGAAGAAAAAAGGGTGGGGCAGTGGGAAGGGGTTGAGCGAAGGAGCCGACAAGCTAGGGCCAGATGAGGGGATCCTAGGTGTAAGGGACAGGAGTGAGCTAGAAACAAGGAACTGAGAAAAGACTGGGGACTAACCAGTGAGAGGTGAGTGTGATGGGAGGTTGGGAGGCAGGTGGGGTACGTCAAGTCCATAGGGAACCTGGGGGCCTGGTACAGGGCGCTTGTAGGGCTCTATTTGAAAACCCATGAACTGTTGGGTAATTCCTCAGAAGCCTCTATGCTGTTAATGTGCTGGGGACTGGAACTTTAACCACAAACTGTTGGTGAGTCAGAGTGTGTACCTACAAAGTGGGTCTGCAGAGCCTGCCATGGTCTGGACCTGTCTCCTCCTGGTGCTGAGCTATCCAGGCTACTTGGAAAAAGTGGGCAGCCTCATCTTGCCCACATTTTTATGGGCATTCAAATCCCTTCAGGTGTGCAGAGAGGAGGAGATGGCACCAGCTGCCATTCAGAGATGGCTATGCTGCACCCAGGAGACCTCCTCCCTTAACTTTTCCCAGGGGATGCCTATATACAGACATTGCCTCTGGGGACCCAGTAGCCTGTCTTCCTGAGTTATTTTATTTCCGTTTGCTAGCGCCTTGCCTAATTGAGACCCTGCATCACTTCTGGAAACCAGGACCTCCCAAAATAATTCAAACCCTATCAGAGGCCACCTTGGCTTCCCTAAAACACACTCACTGGATTAAATGGCTAAAATTATGTTACTGGGAAGACTCAGAAATAACTTTCAGCGCTCAGGGTAAATGTTGACCTGACCAGGATGGCTCCTTGGTATTTTTAAAACCTGTGTCCTGGGCACTTCTGGGGAACCTTGGCAAGTGGAAGGCACTCTATGCCCTGGGCTTGCCCCTCTGGGACTGGGGGGAGCTGGCACTGGAGGAAATCCTCTCCTGAGAGAACCTCACTTTTCTGGAACACCCTTTTGTCTCTTACCAAGTGGGGCCCTCATAACCTGTAAATGCTGGCCTATTGCTGGGATTTCCTAAACACGTTCACTTATGAACCATCCAGCTGAGGTAAGGAGTCGGTGGGCAGGACTGACCTAGGGCATGGGTAGAGAAGGCAAGAAGTAGGGTCTGGTCCAAAGTAACATCATTCATTCATTCATTCATTCAGTGTTTTGAACGATGTCCTGACGCTCTCCTTAGCACACATAAAAACTGCACCTGCCTCCCCACAAAGAAGACCATGCTGTCTTGAGTACCGCTGTGCATAACAAAGCCGATCTGTGGTCCATCACTGCGTTTATGCAGAGGGTAGTGAGGGGTCAAGGGAGGGAGACTATGCAGAATAGGGAGTGAATGGAAGTTTCAGGGTAGACAGCTGGCCAGAGCACAGGCTCTGAGGTCACACCACTTGAGTTGCTTTGCTTCTCTTTACTTTATCTGTAAAATGGAAAGAAAAATAGCATGGCCTTTTTGGGATGCTGGGAAGATTATATGACTAATATTTGTTCAATGCTTGTTATGGTTTATACCTAGATGTTCCCCTAAAGCCTCATGTGATCCTACGTGAGACCTTGGGAAGGTGACTGGATTAGAGGGCATCACAGCTGACTTGCTGTTAGGAGGAGGGCCTGGTTGGAAGAGGCGGTCACTGGGGATGTGGCCTGAAAGCATTTATCTCCCTTCCCTGCTCCCCACTTCACTCTCTCCTTCTGCTTCCAGGCTGCCATGAGGGGAGCAGCTACTCCTCCCTGTTCCTGTCCGGTGCCATCCTGCCTTGGAGCCAGTCAATGATGGACGGAGATGTGAGCCAATATAAACCTCTCCTTCCTTAAATTGTGACGTCAGTAATGAGAAAGTGACTAAGACAAGTTTTAAAACAGTACTCTGGCACTGTGAGCTCCAGGAACTGCTTGTGGTATGGCTGAGTGGCTTCCAGGCTGGTTGGTGGGTCCAGCAGAAAGACCCTCAGAACCCGTGAATCACATGCCTCCTGTTGCATGCCTTGCGGTATTTCAAGTCCCAACAGCCAGGTGACAGGAGCATGGGGGCCAGGTATAGCGGAGGAAAGATGCACACATGAGAAGCACACGTGACTTTCCTTTCTGGAACTTTCTGAGAGGACACATGGGCCAACCACACAAGAGACACCAGTTATTTGCACTGAGATCCACAGACAGCCTCTGGGATGGTCTCAGTGCTGTCTTTCCCAGCCTATGATTATGAAATACAATATTCCTGGGAAGAGTCCTCTTTCACTTTCAGCCCTATACTCTTTCTAACATGTTTGAGAGCTAGAATGACAATCCCATTTTATAGCTAAGAAAACTGTGCCCCTGAGGGTAAGGGAATGGCTCCGGAACACACACAAGGAACAAAGTCCAGGTTCCACAATTCCTGGCCCAACATCCTTGACCCTGCACGTGGCTGAGAGCACAGGGATCCTTACACAAACACCAGGAAGAAGAGGGGACTCATGTTTTCTGAGGATGTACAAGGAGTGATTGAAAAACAAAATATCTAAATTTTAAAAACACCTTATTACGGTCGAAGTCACACTTCAAAGAACAACGAGATAAGTATGTCTGAAGCAAGCGGGAGTAGAGTATTTTTAGGAGGATTAATGGCAATGTGTCTTTTACTGTAATCATTTTTAAAACTTTAAGTATTCCTGCAGTTTGTGATCACCCTTCTTTGATCAAATATTTATGACAATTTCTGTCAAATAAAAACATTACGGTGTGTCCTTATCCATCTTATTAGTTTTCTGGTCAGCAGTCCTCCTGGCCCCCAAGCCCATGTACCCATACCCCCTCTTCAGTCACCTTTCCAGGCCCTGGGACTCTCTGCTTTGCTACAGGGCCTGAATGATTCTAATAGCTGGGGGAAAAGGGACAAGAGTGAACCAAGCAGAGGAAAACTCAGCCTCCAGACAAGTGGACACAGGACTGGGAGATGCCCATTGCCTGGTGGGAGGAGCTGGGACCCAGGGGCTCTGCCAAAACACACAGCAGACCACCTCTTGTGTCTCTTTGGCCCCCACGTGGGTGTGGGTCCTGGGCAAGGAACAGCATGGTCCTTTCAGGGTCTTTCTCACTGTGTTAGGCTGAGAGCGAGTAAAGAAAGAGGAACAGAGAAAGGCACCAGGGAAGTTACATTGCTCATAGGAAAGGGTGGGCCAGCCCGATGGGGACTTTCTTGGCAGCTTCTGCCCAAAGGGCTGGGCGGAGCAGCCGCACTAGACAGAGGATTACTTGGACCATCACTATCTGTGCAAAGCCTGGGGTCTTCTCTAGGTGTGTCTGGGGTTCCACTTTAATCAAATCGAGCAAGCACCCAGACCCGTGGCTTGAAGAAATGAGCTGTTCTTCTTTCCAAGAGAGCCTGCTTGGGGGTGGGCGTAAGGGAGGAGGAGAGGATCCTAAAAATAATTCCTATCTGACTCATTTTGCTCAGAATCTGACAGGGCTGCCTGCCAGGTGGGGGTTTGCCTGTCCCATTTTCTTATCTATCTTTAGCAGGGACTTAATGAGGGCAATTTCCTTGCTGGGATAGAAAGAGAAACCGTGGGCAATGTGAGCATGGATCTGTCTCGCAGTCCCCGGGCTCCTGATGACAGAATGGCAATGACAGTCACTTCAGCACTGAGCTTCCTGCGAGGGCTTCAGTGATGGTGTCATCCCAGGATGGTACAAATGAAGAGGGAAAAGAAGCAGGGTGATGACAAGCAGAGGGAATGTCCCCTGGCTGCTTCTTGTCCTCCCAGCTGCACTGCCACCACCACACGAACAAGATGCATCACTTGGATCGGAAAGCCCATCACCACAACATAGCTGATCTCACATTACTCCCAGGAGTTACATTCTATAAGGTCACCCAAACACTGAATTAGTGAATGCTGAACTATTACTCTAAGGAAAAATACAAGGTTAGGTTCCTGCAAGTCTCCGGGAACAACATTTTTACCAACTGACCAATGCCTAGCCTTACTGTACGTGTTTCTGTTCCAAGACCCCTTATTTAATATACATCGCTGAACTCACGGCCAACAGCATCATGACTCCTGCCTGAATGGAGCATATTTAACACTCGCATTTCTCAGTAAGGCAATCACAGTCTCCTCGTGCTCAGGAAGAGTAGGCAGCACTTCAGCACAATGCTGGGGGCCATTTTAAGCAGGAAAGTCACCAGCAAAAAGCACACAAATGTGAAAACCATAGCACAAAATATACCACGAAAAGAAGGCTTATCAGCAGCATGCAAACTGAGACAAGATAGCAGGGTGTCGCCTTACTTGACCTCAGCTGGGAACCTACATGCTGCACAACTCAAATTATTTACTGCTCTGCACATGTTGGTGATTGACCACAGAAACAAGGCGGATGTTGATGTTAGTGGCACAGAGAGGTTTTAGCAAGTAGGGCACCTGCAATATGGAACCCATGAGTGCTGAGGATCAACTGCACTTTTTTTTTTGAGACAGGGTCTCACTGTGCAGTACAGGCTGGCCTTGAATTCACTTTGTAGCCCAGGCTGGCCTCAGCCTCGAGTACTGGGATTAAAGGTGGGCGCCACCATGCCCAACCATCAGCTGCACTTCTAAAAGGCCTAACTCATGGGAACGAGCTAATGGGTAGACGCAGGACTCTGACTAGTCGATTCCTGATCAGTTCCTGGTGGGCAAGGTCTGAAAGACTTATTCATCTGTGTAGGATGAAGGACTCTGTGACGAATGGACCAGTAGCTAGGTACTAAGGAGAGTGGCTAGCTCCAGAAAGCAGCTGTGACTTGAAGACAGGGGTCTCAGGAGGCGCTGGGCATGCTCAGACCCTTCACCCCTGAGCCTAGGTGTGAAGAGGGGGGTAGATTCCAGAATACAGCAAGGGTCCCCGCCACCCATCTCTGATGACCATCAGAGCCTGGCTGCAACAGCACCATGGAATGAGGCTTAAAAATATTAATGACAATTCTAAAATTGTATTTTTTAAAATTTAGAGTAAGAAAAGGAAGAGAAGCAGGAAGTTACTGATAGAGTGGATGGTGTGAAATTAAGGGATAAATGAAACAAAGCAGCCTACCAAACACTAAGTTTGCCTTTCCTGAGAGAACAAGAGTTGGCCCAGAAAAGGCAGAACCAGCTATGCTTCTGTAGGATGCTCAGGCCTACGAGGAGGTCAGAAGACAGTGACTGGGCTCTGAGTTCTCACCTTCCCACCTGAAAGATGGGGCAAAGTTGGTCATGATAAGAGAACTCTTCATGAGAGATCATAAATGGCTCCTGACCATATTTGAGGAATGGTGAATCTTAGGCATCAAATTGATTGGGCTAAGG
>RJWT010040717.1:0-12451 GCA_004365215.1 Cuniculus paca
TATCAACAGCTCTTTCATGAAGAGTCACAAGCTTTCATGTGGACATACATAACTTGAACACACAACTAGGAATGGAGCGGCTGGGTCATGTTTGGGCAGGAGCTACTGGGAATCAAACTCAGGATCTTGTGCTTGCCAGCCAGACGCACGTGCCGCTGAGTTACATCCCTGGCCTGCTGGGTCCTGTTTCATTTTCAACTTTTTGAGGAACTGCCAAGCTGCTCTCCAAAGTGGCTATATCGTCAACATTCTTACCAGCAATGTATGAGTGTTCTAATTTATCCACGTTCCCCACAATACTTGTTCTTGCCTTCATTAAATAACCATTCTAGTGAACTCTGAGATGGCACCTCATTGTGGTTTAGATTTGTACTTTCCTAATGACTAAGGATGATGAATATATTTTCACATACTTTTTGGCCAATTGCATATCTTAAATATTAATTGCATAATCTTTGTCCATTTTTCAAGTGGGGTATATGTCTTGTCATTCTTGAGTTGTAAGAGTTCTTTATATGTTTAGATACCAGTGCCTTACCAGATCTATGATTTATAAATGCTTTATTCTTTCTCATTTTCTGGATGGTTTTCTTTGAAGTACAAATGATTTTAATTTTACTTATGCCCAATTTATGTATTTGTCCTTGGTTGTTTGTGCTTTTGGCATCATCTTTAAGAAAGTATTCCTAACCCAATGCCATAAATATTTATGCCTATGTTTTGTTCTAAGAGCTTTAAATTTTAGCACCTATATTTAGGTCTATGATTAACTTTCAATTAATTTTTGTACACAGTGTGAAATCAGATCCATTCTTTTGCATGCATATATCAATGGTTGGAGACTTATCCTTTCCTTGTTGGAATGCTCTTGATGCTTCATCAGGAATGAATTTGCCCACAGATGTATGAGTTTATTTCTGGATTCTCAATTTTATTCCATACATTGCTATGTCTATCCTTATGGCAGGCCCATAGTTTTGATCACTGTTGGGAGCTGTCTGTACCTCAGGTATCTAGGACAAGGTCACTGCTTATAAGTTTGGCAGGGCCCATGAGAAATGTATGCAGCTCAGGAAGCTGATGCACGAAGTGACGAGGCCTTCCCCTGAGATAATTCAGACAACTCTCTTGTTCCCCGTGTAACCACCAAGGCATGATATTTTGTTGAAGACTAGATATTTTTCCTGTTCCAGATCTTACCCTCCCTGTAATGGATTAAAAACTGGTGGTCAACTTGGCACCAGCTGAATTAAATCGGCATGTTGCTGTATTTAGACAACTCACCTGAAGAAGGTTGCCAGCATAAAGAGAGACGGGGAGAGGAAGAGCGGTAACATTGTGGGTTCTCCTAAGTGCTGCTGTTTGGAGCCATTGGTTCTCCTGGAGGAGCTTGTCAGACTGGCTCCCCAGTATGACTTTGGCCATTATCATCAGAGGAGCTCAGGACCTCGTCGCTGAGTGGCTGCGGTTCACTTTGGGGAGCTCTGGTCCTTAAGTTGAGCATCACTTCCTGGCTCCGGAGAGGAAAATGGTTGCTGTTCAAACTCCAGGAGAAGTCACGCTGGCTTCCTGGCATGTACTTGACTGTTCTCAACATCGGAGGAGCGCAGGACCTCATCGCTAAGAGTGGCTGTGGTACTTTTCGGGGAGCCCTGGTTCTTATTTGAGCGTTGCTTCTTGGCTCCACTGTAGAATCCTCAACCTACTAGCACAGATCCTTCATCCTGCTGGCATGGACTTTCTAGCTTCCACTGCTGGCCTATGGGCCTTTCCAGTACAGACTTTGGTGTTGTGGACAGATTTCCTGCACTTTCTTGTGTTTTACTGGGTAGCCATCATAAATAATATTATAAATTCTGTGTCCTGATTGTAATCTTTCTCCCTGAGACCACTGACTGTAACACTCCCCTTAAAATCCTCTGTGAACAGCCTCTTATGCTGACTGTATAAGTAAACACACTGCAGTTACTGGGCAGTCTTCTCTCCCATCAGGAGAGAGGCTCTACCTGACCTCAGCTTTCTGCATCTTGACTCTTGTCTTCATTTCTTCATCCTCCATCACCCTCCCTCTGGAGTTTCAAGAACTGCGCAGGACATGGCAAATCACTGCAGTTTTGTTGCAAGCATTGAAATAAGGAAATCTGAGTCTTCTCACTATATTTTCTTTTTTTCAAGACTGTGTTTTGGACCTTCTGGGTCTCCTGAATTTCCATATGAATTTTAGGACCAGCTCATCAATTTATGCAGAAAAAAATCCAGCTGTATCTTTCCAGCTAAATCTATAACTCAATGTAAGGAATACTGATATCTTACTAATAAGTCACAAATAAAGGATATCTTTCCACTTAAGGCTTCTTTTATTTCCTTCAATGATGTTTTGTAGTTTTCAATGTGTAAGTCTTATACTTTTGCTAAATTTGTGAAATTCATTCTCAGGTATTTTATTATTTTGATATTACTGTAAATAAAAATGTGTTCCTAATTTCACTTTTGGACTGTTGCTACTGTATGAAAACATATTTTGTATATTGAGCTTATATTCTGCAAACTTGCTGAATTCATATATTAGCTCTAACGCCCCCTCCCCAGGAGTCACCAATACAAGAGTTTTTTTTCTTTTTAACTTTGAAGAGAAAAAAACCTCAGAAAAATCAAGAAGCAAACAAACCAAAAAAAACAGCAAAAGCAAAATGACAACAACAACAAAAAACAACAATAGCAATATAGGGTTTCAAAACAAGATGACAGGAATTTAACAATGGCTGTTAAAGTGCATATTGTTATTTTCAAAATAGTTGCTCAGGTTACCAGATATAGGAATAAAACAGAACAATAAAATGGAACAAAACGTTGGATTTCAAAAACAAGATAGAAGGAAATGCCCCACAGTTGCTATAATGCATATTGTTATCCTCCAAATAGATGCACAGACTATCAGCTTTAGGCCTGCAAAGTCAATCACACAATACAACCATTACATTTTTTTTTTTTAACTTCAGTTGCTATCATCTTAGCCTGAGCTCCTCTGAATCAGCTGGTTGCTTCCAGGGGTGAGGGGTAGCATTGCTCTTCTGGTCTCCCAGCCCATCCACTGACTGGCTCACAGGAAGGCACAGCTTGGCTTCCTGGCTTCCCTCTCAGCCCACATGGCTGCTTCTGGCTCACAGAAAGGCATGGGATGGCTTCTTGAGTCTCCTCCTGGGCCACATGATTGCCTCTGGCTCATAGGAAGGCACAGATTGGCTTCCTGGCTCCCCTCCTGGTCCACATGGCTGCCGCAGGCTCATCAAGATTAGGTGATTTTTAAATGGAAACTGTTATTTCTTCTTTTTTAAGCCTAATTGCTTTGACTAAAAACTTCCCTGCCTTGTTGAGCAAAGTTAGGATGAGTAGATATCTTTCTCTTTTTGAAACATTTGAAAAATGTTTCAAGTTCATTTGTCTTTTGGCAGAGTGGTATTCCACTGTATATAAAACCGTATCTTCTTTATTCATCCACTGATGGGCATATGGGCTGTTTCCAAGATTTGGTTACTACAAATTGGGCTGCTATAAACATGGTGTCCATGTATCACTGTGGTATGATGCTTCTAACTCTTGAAGATACCTAGAAGGGGAATAGGTAGGTCAAATGGAATCTCTAGTTTTAGTGTTTTGAGGAATCTCCATACTGATTTTCATAGTGGATGCACCAATTTACACTCCCACCAGTAGTGGAGAAGGGTTCCTTTTTCCTCACAGCCTCATCACCCTTTTCATTGGTTGATTTCTTGATGATAGCCTCCTCTATTTTATCTTTTCCCCCTCCCCACTGCCTAGAAGGCAAGCATAACACAAGATAGGAAAAACATGTTAAAGGCTCATAGAGTGAAAAAGAGTGAGGACCGAGGTCTTTTCTGACTGTCTGGATCGCAAGGGCATAGTTCCATGCCAGGCATGGTAGTGCATGCCTGTAATTCCAGCCGAAGCTGAGGCCCAGCCTGAACTACATAGTATATACGTACTGATTCAAACAAAGTACTAAAAGAAAATTATGGTACCACTGATGCAAACAAAAAAAACCACTGAACAGAAACAAGTTTGGGGAGAATAATGCTGAATTTTTTCACCATTTTTTACCCTTGAAATATAAAAAACAAAAGGTAATCAAAATAGAATTGAGAATTTAGCTCTAACTACATAGTATTATTTGGTTTTCAGTTGTTTAGATAGATCTAATTTCAAATGAAATTGTTCTGATGAGAATTTACATATACATGTTGATTACAAAGAAAAAATGGATTAAACTACTTTCTAGAATTGAGTTTTCTCCAATGACATACAGCATCAGTATGTGCTGCTGCAATATAATTAGATCAGAACTAGGGACTGGATAAAGTTTTTAAGCCCACTGAGTCTACTGCCTCAATTAGATAAATGAGATGGAAGAAGCAAGTCTAGCTATTTCTTTGCATGTGGTTTAGCATATGGAGCATCTTCTAAGTGACCTAATCTGCTAGATTCTGTTAAGAAAGTAAATGTAAAGTGAATTTGTTTACTTTATTTACAAAAATAATTTAATAATTGTAATGGTTTGCAATCATAACACTGGTTGGTTTAAAAGAGCAAAGGAGGGTATTTCTTTAATTCAAAAGTAAAAATTTTTACAAATTGATTTATGTGTCCTAGAGATTGTTTAAGGCACAGCATGAGAGATGGTTAGAAACATATGCAATATTAAAAACCATTCTGTTCAGTATTTTATTGTGAGCAATTATGGTAATTATAAATGTACTGTTGATTTAGGAACTGATTATGAAATTCTGTTAAAGACTGAGAAAATTTAAGCCCAGGGGAAATAAAACTTGACATCTTCATTCATAAATGAATGTCGAAAATATTTTATTATAAATAAACAGAATGTGTCAATAACTTGTAAAAAGCCTCATAATTCTGAGGCAAGTCTGTGATAAAGTAAATGCATTTTTCTCAAACTATCGCTAAAATATATTGCGAATCACAAGTCTCTCTTGATTTTTAGTTTCTGATTAGTTTTTTGACATATAACTTTTGGGGACCTTACAAATATAATTGAGATCTTCATACATGACATCCACCAGTACAGGCTAGGGTAGACCATGAAAAGTAACCTCAAATATATGGATTCTAGCATCCTGCAGATCAGACTGTTTCTAAAGAGATATAACATAGATAAACAATTAATATAGTCTGACCAAACCTTTGAATACCTAATCATATCAGTCACCTGCTCAAAAATCTTTTTGGCTTCTGTATTAGTTTTGCAGCTATAACACAAACTTAGTGACTTGATGCAAAACAAATTTATTATCATAATTCTGGAGGTCAGAAGTCCAGAGGTGGTCTCCCTGGGCTAAAATCAAGACTCCAACTGGGCTGCATTCATTTCTCAAAGCACAGGGGAGAATCTATTTTCTTGACTTGTCCCCCTTGGAAAAACTGATTGAGACTGCTTGCATTCCTTGGGTCACACCCCTCTTCATTATTCAAAGTACTCTACCACGGCTTGGGGAAGTCCTTCTCAAATTACATTACTCTGACTGCTTCTTATGCTTCTGTCTTCCCCACTGAAAGATTCTTGTGATTACTCTGGGCTTTACATGCATTATTCAGGATAATCTCCTATTTTAACATCAACTGAATTGCAGCCTTAACTCCATCTGTAACCTTAATTCCCCTTTGCTATGTAACATAAGATATTCATAGGTTTTAAGGATTACAATGTGCACATCTTGGAGAAAGAGTACATTATTCTCCCTACCATGATCCCCCAGGGTTCACCAACCCCATGCTGGTTGTGAAGGACCTCTGCACTAGTGGTACTCCTTTGCCCTGTATCTACAACCTTACCTCCCAAACTTTCTACATGTCCCGTGTTGCAGGCTGCCTGTGTACCTGCTGATCTCCAACACACTGCAAACTCTGACCACCCATAGCGTGGGTCCTGGCATTTATTTTACCTTGCTATTCTTTCTCTTCATCCCCACCTGTTTTCATTACCACCAAGATGAAAAGTTTTCTTCTTCAAGACTCATGGCACATATCTCTTTCTCCATGAAGCTCCCCCTCTGAATGTTCGTATTATATCACCGGAACCTCCCTGTAGAACTTGATATTTGGCTGTGTTTGACAGTTAACTATTATCCTCTGGTTGGTAATCTTCTTGAGGCCAGAGTCATGAATTCACCCTCATTTGCATGTGTGATGGGCATATGTGAAACTCAATCCTTGATTTTCATCTACACTCTTCCAATGCTACTTCTCTAGTTTTCCCTGCCTAGTAAAGTCCCAGCCGTGCTAGTCTTGGAGTCATCCTTGACTCCTTTTTCCCACATTTCCCATTCATCAATGAATTTTGCCAACCTATCCACCTATCAGTGATCTAAGTCATCTCCACCTTCTGTCTATTCTACTGGACTACATTTCCAAACTTGCCTCTGCACCTGTCACTCTGTATAAGTAAGGATGTATGCATGTACGTATGCACACTCAGGCACACACATGTGCACACACGCAAACTCAGCAGCCAGTAGAATCAAAGTTTTTAAGTCTAAGTCTGATTATATCTCAACTCTCCTCCATGTCAGGTGCTTACCATCATACTAAGAATAAAATCTGAAGCCTTAGGAGCCTAATCTCATCTCGCGCTCTGCTATGCCTTGCCCTCTGTGGCCCAGTCTCACTGTGGCCACTGCTCCCCATACAGACGTAGCAGTCACTTGTCTCATGGCCTTTGGACTTGCTCTTTGCTCAGCCTGTGAAACCTTCTTTCTCCAGATAGCTACATGATTCACTGCTTCATGTCCTTGTAGGCTCTACATATCCCCTCACCTTCTTTGGGTCACTATGCAAATGTCATCGTATCAGGCCCATGTTATTTGAGAATCCTTTCCAGAAGACTATCCTTTGCTTCTCCCACCACTAACTATACTCTCAGCCTGCCTGAATTTTCTTTACCCACGTATCATTACATGGCATTATATTATATTTATTGTCTGTTACCCTCTGTCAAAATGTAAACTCTATGAGTGCAAGATCTCTGTTTTGATCACTTTTCTAATCTCAGAACCAAGAAGTCCACCCAGCATACAGTACTTACTAAATATTTGTCAATCTCTATGGAAATCAATATGGAGATTCCTCAAAAATCTAAAAATAGAAATTCCATTTGACCCAGCTACATGTCTTCTGGGAATCTTCCTGAAAGAGGGAAAAATCATCATGGTAAAGTGATGCATGCATCCCCATGTTTACAGCAGTACAATTCATAACAGATAAATTACAGAAGCAGTCTATATGCCCATCAACTGATGAACAGATACAGAAAAATCTATACACTGGAGTACTACTTAGCCATAAAGAAAGACAAATTTGAGTCATTTGTAGGAAAATAGATGGATCTTGAGACCATAATACCAATGGAATAAGTCAGACTGAGAAAGTTAAATACTACATGGTTTCTCTTATGAGAAACCCAATACATAAGCAATTTAAAGAGCAAAATAAGAGATGGTAGGAAACAGGGAGAGACTTTGTAGAGTTGGGAAGATCAGGGGAAGAGAGGAGAGAGAACTCTAGGGGAAAGGGGGAGTAAAAATGTTCAAGATATGATACATATATGTACCAATTCCCCAAGAAGTATGTTAAATTATGTATTACAAACATATGCTACTGAAAAAGAGCTGTGTAATAAAGAAAAAAATATTTGTCAAATGAACAAACATGTTGTCAAGTTTTATGCTGTCTTTTTTTTTTTTTTTTTTGAGACATGGTCTCACTGTAGTTGAGGCTGGCCTTGAACTCACTATGTAGCCCAGGCTGGCCTCAAACTCACTGTGATCCTCCTGCCTCAGACTCCTGAGTTCCAGCATTACAGGCATGCCCCACCACTAAGTACTTTGATCATCATAGATCCTCAAAAAGCACTTGCTCAATTGAATTTTATACACATTTTCAAATACTAATGTAATTACTGAGGAAAAACGAGGCAAGCCACTTCATGGTGATATCATTACTGTACAGCAGTCATCACAACTTAGCCTTTTATTACATATTTCTGATATGATGGACTTCCCTGAATCACAAAATATTTTTAATTGAAAATATATTTTAAAGAGCTCAGAAATTACCCAAGCAGGCTGTGCTTTCTACACAGCGTGCTGGGGTAGAGTGTACCACCGTAAATCTCCAGGATACCAAGAAGGTGATTCTAAGTCACAATGCCTCAAAGTAAGGGACATCCAGCTATAGGGAATGTGCTTGAAGCCCATAGTTGTTTTTTATGGGTTTTTTTGTTTTGTTTTTTGTTTTGTCTTTTTGAGACAGGGTCTCGCTATGCAGTACAGGCTGAACTCGAACTCACAGTGATCCTTCTGCCTAAGCCCCCAAGTGCTGGGATTACAGGTGTGTGCCACCACACCTGGCTAAAACCTACAGTCTTTCTAGTCTTATCTAAATTCTTCTCTTCACTACATTTCTTTCACTTTTAGAGTTCTCACTTCTTAGAAACAGCCTTATCCTTTATTTCTAGATTTTTATTATCAAAGGAACAAATAAACTCATCTATATCGTCTACTCTTTCTTGTCCCCCATACTAAAGAGTGGTTTTAAACATTTATCCTTCCTGCAAAAACAAATGTCTGGCATTGTGTACCTTGATTTCATTTAAACTAACCAACATTAAACAATTATTTCCATAATTTTATATAGTTCTCTTTCTTCAAAATTTCCTTTTTTTTTTAATCATCTTCCTATATTGAGTAGCATGAACAACTTTTAACCTGAAAACACAAACATTAATCAGTTAATCCTTTTTGGTTCTAATGCTGTTTTTTCACAAGTCGATGATGATATTTTTGTAGACAGTGGTTTTCACCTCCTTCTCACATAGTGGAATCACTCGCAGAACTCTGAAAAAACAAAAACAAAACAAAAAAACCCCACCAATACTCAGGAGCTATCCGGGACCAAATCAGAATCTTTCGGAGGGTTGGACCTAAGCACAAGAATGTCCTTTTAAAGTGTCCAGATAATTCCACTGTGCAACCACAGCTGTGAATGCAAGCTCTTCATGCACAAAAGTATGAATCATACAGAGGCAGTCTAATGATGGGAACAGTAGCTGACCAAAAATTAAGATTCTGCTATGGTTAATCCACACACCAAGTTATCTCTCTGTGGATGATTAGTTAACCTGAATACTACATTGTATAACTGGTATACTTACTGCTCCAGACAATAAGGATTATATACAAAACACAAGCAACTTGAAGAGGACTTAAAGACATTTAAAGAAATAAGCAAAGAGTGGTAACTTCTTTAGTAGTCTACGGCTTAAGAAGGTATATATTTGTAATATTCTTTCCCTTCCCTACATTTTACTGCAATTAATGCAGCAAGTTCAAGGAAAAGAAAACCTTCTATTTTTCTTTTTTTATGGAATTATACACCTGTTGTTTATTGATGCCATAAGTAGATATAAGCAAATATAAATTATAGTCAGAACTATGTCATTAACTGTTTTTAAGTATTTTTCTAAGAAGTGATTGTCTAAGTGGTTTCTTATAGTGGTGGGTCTTGAAAAAGAAGGTGGAAGGTGGGTAGGATCCACAAAACAAAAGAACTGGCAGGAAACTAGGCCTTCAACAAATAGATGAGTAAGATAAAGCAAAGAAAAGATCTGGGTGGCCAAGATGTATTAGGGATGAGTAACAGGCACCATCTAATTGCAAGGGTATTGTGCAAACTATCCGCTTATGTACTTGACTTTGCTACAGTATTTTGATTGCACTAAATTTTTCCATCATTGTTTACAGAAATTCTAAAATTGAGCATTTAACCGATCAAAAATAGAAAGCTGATGTTAAAGAAAAAATTTACGTTCTATACACGCTACAATACATCACAAAGAGGATATTATGGTTTAAGAGGTATCAGTTTGGCTGACGTAATGCGCAAAATTGTAGGAAATATTATTTATCACTTTCCGTAATACACTACTTTCCAGTTCTGTCATTTTCTGAATACTTCATTTTACAAAATATGGTTCAGGTACATCACCAAAAACCTGTTGCCAAATGGCAATGATACTGGGAAAGAAAAAAACAGAAAGAAAAAAACAAACCCGATTTGCAATTGAGCAAGAGAGAAAGAATCTTAGTATTACATGTAAGAATCTTAGTATTTCATAAAGAATCTTAGTATTACATTGCTTCCAACTGATTTAAAAATCACTGTCTTAATGATTTCAATTTACTGTTTCTGCCAAGTCCTGCAAAACTGCCTGGAAATTGTGAAGAAGTCTTTGTGTAGTAAATTCTAATTTGCCAATGTCATGATTAGATGTTAACTATTTACTAGTGTATGTATATTTAATTTATTAGTGACTGAATTACTATCTTAAAATAATTAGCAATGTTTCACCAACAGAAACAACTCCCAAGTGATGAGCTAACATAATTTCTCAATCATTCCTATCACTTGGCACCCATCTTATTAGTTTAATACTGAAAAAGTTTCTATGACCCTGAGACTTCTTTTTAAATTCCTAACCATCAAACAGATTAATTTACAACGTTTGTCCTTGAGACATTATTACTTCCAGAAGGACTTTTCTAAGAAGTCTTAATTTCAAAGAGCTTATTGCTATTTTCCAAAATTCAATTTACTGTTTAGGAGACAAGATCATGACTTTTCCTGTAGATGGTAAGCTTGTGTTAAGTACTTTAAAAATACTGATTCACATTTTATTTTAAGATTAATACAAATGTATCTTGTCACTCTTAATAGAAAGCTTTCCTTTTCTTTTGCACTAGTTTCCTGCTTGGTCTTCAAGCGTTGCCCTCCCAAAGAAAAAAAAGTTTCAGGAATTTTTAAAAACAGACACACCTTCATTTGACAGTTAAGCAACAGGGATAGCACCAAAGACCAAGGCAGCAATGGTAACCCTTCCGGCAGAGGCAGGTGCGCGACAAAGCTCCATTAGTTCACAGGCAGAGGACCTGCCTTTCTCTCCACTGGGAAGTTTTCTGAGTCGGCTCTGCTCTCCACCCCGCGAGTCCTAACCAGGGGGTCCCCCGCGCGCCCCCCCGCCCCCGCTTATGACAGGGAAAGAAGTCAGGAAAGGACTATTTGGTACAGTTCACAGAAGACGTTCTGTTTTCAGTAAGTTTTAACTGTTTGCCAGGTCGCACTGGAGACAATCTACTAGGACACCTCTAGACACCCTCTCCCCAAATGGGCCCCCGCAAAATTTCGCATTTGGTGGCAGGTAGGTTGTAGACCCTCCAAAACTCATCTTTAGACACCAAGTTAATTTAAAATGTCTGTTGAGAGCTAAAAGGCAAACAAACGAACACTTAGAAGTTTCGCAGCGCTAAGCGGCCCCCTGGACATCCCGTCGAGGGTTCTTCATCTGAATTCTTAAGGTCACTCGAAGCTCTGACCGCCACCGACCCCGCGCGGAAGCAACGGGATCCCCGCTGCCCCACAGCTTTAACCGGAGGAAAAGTTAACTTTCTCTGCTCCTTGCATTTCTCCAAACCCCGACCTGCGCTGGGTCGGGGCCTCAAAACCTGAGACCAGACAAGAGAGGGGTGCAGAGAGAGAGAGAGGCTGTGGGGCAGCCCCGCTCGCGGGCACGAGCCACTGAGGGCCGGGCGCGCGCTCCGACCCGTCCCGCGGGGCCTGCGCAACCCCGCTGCTGCCCCGGACCTCAGCGCCCCCGGGGAGCGAGGCGCCCTCCACCCGAGCGGCCCGCGCGCCGCGCGTGCTCACCTTGGGGTTGGTGAGCAGCTGGTGCTCGTCGCTGTGCAGCAGCGCCCTGGAGTTGGACTCCGAGTTGTTCACGTAGACCTGCACGCAGGGGTACTGCGAGGTGCCCCTGCAGTCGGCGCCACAGGTGAAGGTGCACTCGAACACCTCGCCGATCTGCTGCACCGACAGCACCGTGCAGTTGGCCGCCGTGGCTTGCAGATCCTGCAGCGCGGGACTGAGCCAGCAGAAGCCGAAGATGAAGAGCGACACGACGCCGGAGATGATGAGGAACAAGCCAAGCCGGATGCTCTTGTCCTCGGCTTCCGTGTACTCGTAAGCCACCCGGAGCTTCGCCATCGCCCCCCACTCTTGGCGGCGGGCGCGCTCCTCCCCCCCTCCGCCCCCGGCGCCCAGCCCGACAGCCTCGGGCGGGAGGAGCCGCCGCCGCCGCGCGACAGCAGGGGAGTGGGCGGCGAGGGGGCGCGCGCGAGAACAAAGGGGCCGCGGCCGGCGACGCCCCCGGGTTCAGCGGCGCCGCTCCCCCACGGCCCAGCCGCCGCCCCGGCCCCCGGCGCGGCCGGCGCTTCAGAGCCTCGGGCTCCCTCGGGCGCGGAGAGCGCGCCGACCGCTCCCGCCTCCAGCGCCTCCAGCGCCCCCTGCCAGCCTCCGCCTCCGCGCG
>RJWT010040718.1:0-12451 GCA_004365215.1 Cuniculus paca
ATCAGAGGAAAAAAGCATTTTTTATTTCTATACTTTTAAAACTTTCTTAGACTTAGATATTTGCCTTAATCTGAAATGGTCAAGATGTAATCGAAGAACTCTGAATACCATTACTTTAAACTTAACTCAAATTGAGCAATATCTTGAACTGAACAACATGAATGGAGACCAGTTTAAAGTAGCTACTAAAAATCACAGTTCACCAGTACTTTACAAAATAAGCAGTGTGCATCATCTATCATATGATTGATAAAGTTGACTTCAGATTGTTAATAGTATTTTCTCTTTTTTTCTTTTACAGAAAATATCCCAGAGTCAAATTTACCAAAGAAGACAGTTTAATGGGTGAATTTTGTATCCCTTAAGTAGTTCTTACATCAGTCTCCACTTTATAATGTCATGATTTATGTGAAGGCCAGTGTGATTTCTATTATTAGAATAGCAATTTGTTTCAGGATAGAATGACTAGCAACTCTTATATGATCTTTGAGCTATGGCAGCAATAATAAGGGATACATTCACATGGTCCATTTACAAGATGAGATTGCACAAAGTCCATCAGATTACATATAAGTGGTTATTAGAATAAGTCTTCAAACATGAGTCATAAGAGAGCTACAAATTCTTAAGCCATCTATTTTCAAACCATTTTGTGAGAATTGTAGTTCATGCATATTGGGCACTTCATTGTCATTGACTTTGAAACAAAAATAAATGGCATATTCACCAGCTAGTTACAGACTTCTTGGTTCAAGTGTCAATGCACCTTTCACTATTAGCTAAGAAATATTAGAAGAGGAAAATAGCTACGGATAGCAATCATTTTCTTTATGACTTGAAAAAATAGGAATGTTAATTCACTACATATTTCAGAAGTTATTATAATGTTCTAAGGACAGAGATATTTTATTATCAAACAAGCATGCTGTAATATATAAGCCAAAAGCCACATATTACTATTCACTCCTTAGGTTGCTACAAAAATTTGCCAACGTGCACAGTCAAAAATAAAGTGAATACTCATGTAGATAGACATATTTTTTTAAAAAGTTGTTTTGTCGAGCACAGATACAGAAGTCTAGATGCCTTAAAATGTGTTTGCTCATTCATTCATTCTGTTTCAAGATCCTTCACTCCCACAGTGATCCAAAGGCAAAGTTGAACTCACAGAGAATGACTCATGGAATAGTCAGAGTCCCTGTGGTTAGAAAAAGGCTTCCAGTTGCCTGAATAAGTCAATACTGACAATTATCAGCAAATAGAAGCAAAAAAAAAAATCTACTGGATTCTTTCAGGATTCAGTTGTGAAAAGCACTCTTATGGTTGCACTGACTTAATTTTAAATAGAAATTAACATTAACTAAGCAATCCACTAAATGTAAACTGTGGCCATTTAAAAATGCAGAAACATATCAGAAATTAGTTCAGTAAATATCAATATGTTAATACAGTAGTGGGTAAATTTTGGTAAGCATCTGTTATGTTAAATAATGAAATACTATTATTTAATTTAATTATATTATGAATAATATATAATGCATATAATATGTAAACTTAGACACACACACTATCAGGATAACATTTGACAGGTTAATAACATGAAAATCAGCACTCAATTTTATGATAAAAGGACCAAAAATATAGAAAAAAAATCAATGAACATTCTTGGATGAATGAAGGCACAGGCATGCCTGTGATTACAGGAATGTAAACAGCATTCTGGGAAGCTGAGGCAGAAGGATAACAAATTTGAGACTATCTTGGTAAATTTTGTGATTTGGAGGGAATCTATCTCAAGATAAAAATTAATGAATTTTTTTCTAAACCATGGGGATGTAGCTCAGTATAAATTCTCTGCTTTCAATCCCCAATAATACATAAAAAATATCCCCAATAACATATAAAAAAAGAAATTCGCAAATAACTCCCTCACCTCCAAAACTACACAGATAATAAAAGACAAATACTACACCTAAGATCATTTTACTTTCATTGGGATATTAATGTGAAGCTATAGATCTAGAGATAGCATGAAATTGATGAAAGAATAGATGTAGAGATCAGTGAAACTGGACAACTTGGAAATATATGCACATACTAAGTTGAAAAGATTTTTGAGAAAATAGCAAAGGGAATTCAATGAAAAATGATAGAATTTTCTGCAGTAGTGCTAGAAAAATTAGAAATTGTATAACATGCAAAGAAATTGAAATTTTCCATGTATAAAAAATGAATCTATTAAGAAACCTAAAATCTTTCACAAAGGTGAACAGAACCCGACTCATAAATACAATATATGTAAATATAAGACATCTATAAAAATTCAGCAGAAATCATGTTGAACTTAGACTTGGTGACAACCTTTAGATAAAAACAAAACAAAGCATAATACATAAAAAATTGTAATTTTGAATGTATTATAACTTTTAAAAATTCTACTTTTTGAAAGATGCTGTTAATAAAATTATAAGACAAAGTAACAACTGTTTTTTTGATAAAAATAAAAAAATTTATATGTAAATTATCAAAGGACTTTACAAGTTAACATTGAGGAAAAAATATTTTTAAAAAAGTAAAAATATATAAGCAGGCACTTCCCTGAGTAATGCATAGGAATAGAAAATAATGAGGTGAAAAGACACTCATGGCACTTGTCACTAGAAAATTGAGTTGTTACAAATCAAAGCATCGATGAACTAACACTATATTTTGATTTGAAAGTCAGAGTCCCAAAACCGACAACAAGAAATGCTGGTGCAGATGTGAAGCAACAGGAATTTCATTTATTGCTAGTTTGAGTGCCAGATGAACCTGCCATTCTGGAAAATATTTGGAGAAATTTTTATAAAGATAAATGTAGTCTTAGCGAAATATGAAAGCCATGTTACTAGGCATTTGTTCAATTGATCAGAAAATGTAGGTGTACATGGAACCTGTGACAAAGTTTAAAAAGTTTATAATTATAGCAAATTAGTATAATTCATGATATTCTTATTTTAGTAAGTGAATCAATAATAAAACTATATAACATCTATACAAAGAAATATTCGGTTAGCCAGATGAGGCAGTGTATGCCCATCATTCTAGCACTAGCCTGCATAACTTGGTGACTAGTCAGACTCTGTTTCAAATAAAAATATAAAAGAATTTGGGATGTAGCTCCATGAGAAAATGCTGGGTTCAAATCTAAATACCATAAGCAAAACAAATAAAGCAGAGATAAATAAAAACTAATATCATTTTGCAAGAAAAGAATGTGCTGTCAAACCACATGGTAAAGATAAGGGTGAGATTGATATAAATATTATCATATAAATGAAGTGAATCCAGAAAAGGCACGTATCATTTGCTATAATTTCAATTATATATCATTCTCAAAAGGATTAAAAGGGCAACAAAATGTCAGTGTATAAAATATATAGCCATGAGTTCATGTTGCCAAAAATAAATAATTGAATGAAAATAATTTAAGGAGAAGTTACACATCTGCTGTGAAGATGAGTTCCACTTAGCACAGATGTTTTATCATGGATGATAACACCATCAAGATGTAGGCATTGAGTGTTAAATATACGTAGTGATTCCACGGAGTGCAGTATTGAAAGAAAATATTAACTACACAGTTCATTAACATTTGTCCTATCCTGCCTATTCCTTTTTAATACATACATATAGTTACTTTAGAGAACTAAATTGTCTTTAAACTGTTTTATTTTGCTGTACCGTGGAGAAAACCTAATAATAATTCAGTCTATGATCAAAAACTACATCATTGCTTACAAACCACTTGAGGCGTGTATGCGTCACATGATGAAATTGGATATTTTTGTCTGTGGTCTTCTTTGTCAAAAGTTATATTTGTATACTAACTGGACAGAGAAGCAATGGGCATATACACAGAGATATTTACAAATACATTACCACTTCTTAAATAATATTTATCAAAATCTTCCCAATCATCAGTAACAAACAGTGTCAAGATAAGTCTATTATTTATAATAAATGCATCATTATAATATGATATATTAGCAATGGGAAATTAGATACATGGTATGTAGAAATCTCTGTACAACTTTTTAAATGTTTAAAATTTCCTAAAAGGTAAATTTATTGTTTGCCTCAAGTGCTTCTTAGAGATTTGGTCAAATTTCCAGTTATCAAATAATTACACATGAATTTATTAAGATATAAGTAAATTACTTTATTTTATTTTTCTAAAAGTAAGAAAATTTATTGAGAGGAAGAAAGTTTCTGTCTAAGAGGGACAGAAAGGGGCCCAGAAAGTGGGTTGCCCACCAACCTTGCTAGTGAAGGGTATTTATTGAGCAAAGCCATGACGTGAGAGAAGCTTGAGTAAATTACTTTAAATGAGATTTTGTTAAAGAAATACAGCAAATGCTTTAGTCTTCTACAAATAGGATATAACAAAACGTCAGCATACTATATTACTAGCATCATTCTGAGATGCACGTGTGTGCTCACATACATTCTTTTACATGGGACCACATAATTGTAGGTATTTCCAAACTGCAAAAGAACAAACAAACACAAAAATATACATGACTCTTGGAGATGCCAACAAAAATCTCACACATTATTTTAGTAAGTATTAGATGATTTTGCAATTGTATTGACAGGATATATAAATGAGTATACTTTAAAAAGAATTGAACAAATATTAGCCTTAGACTTAAACTTCACACATTCATATATCAGGTTTTCTTCTTTGATACATATTTCCTGCCCAGAGTCACAAATGGCAGTCCCTTCTTAGAAATTTCTATTACTTCTTTAACTAAAAATTCCTGTACAATATTTTGGAAGCTGTCTTCTTGATTCATTGTTAGAAATTCAGACAGAAAATGAAAAGAAACCACTACATGCACTATTGTTATTTAGAAATTTATAGTACTTTTCCATTCATGGAATAACAACTATTGTAGTAGCTTTGGTCTTCAGTAATATATATAAACTTATTTTTGAAATTGAATGATATAAGTGATTTTTTCTTGAATAAAATCAACGTAATTCAATATCATGTGTTAAAAACAAAAACAAGTCACAAATCTGTGTGAAAGACAGACATTTCATGTTTTGATTTATACTTGCTCTTTGACAAACCCCTAGTTGATTAGTGTTACTCTGAGTTAGAGCAGGCTGCAGCAGCGAAAAATTTTGGCTATTGTTACAGAAAAATAATAGTATGTCAGTTTTGTCAAAATTTTTCTATATTTTTCAAATGAAACCTAATTTATTTTATACTCTATCTTCCACACTTGATTTTGCAAGCACCAGACTGCTAAGCATGTTAGATGTAACACAGGCAATAAGTACAACCTTGGCATATTTTGACTTCTCACCTACATTTGAAGTAACTTCTACCTTAAAAAAAATTCTGAGCATAGCTCTTACATATCCTATCACATCTAGTCCAATAATTCCATTTTTTGGCAAGTATTTTATATTTTTTATTTCTCTAGTCATTATGTTAACATGCAAAAACACTGTAAGCTCTCAAATCAAGAATCGAGAACAAGTAATTTTCTAATTTTGAAGGTAAAGGAGAAAATGTATGTGGTGTTCTGCTTTCCATAATTATAGTAAAATTTCTGAAATAACAATTTCTACTTTTAGTTTTCTTGAGGAAGCTTCATAGTTATTTCTATAGTGTTTGAACAGTTTACAGTCCCACTAACAATGGAGAAAGGCTTCTTTTTGCAGACAGCCTTGCTAGCATATATTAGTTGATTTCTTGATGGTAGCCATTCTTTATTGGGTGAGATGGAATCTCAGTGTTGTTTTCTTGAATTTCCAGTGATTTGAACATTTTTTTTGTTTATTTAAAGGTGGTTTAGATTTCTTTACTTTAAAAAGTGTCTATTCATCCCTTTCTTTAATTGAGTCTTTACATTTAGGGGGATTCTAATTTTTTTACTTTATAAAGTTTAGATATAGTGGTTCCTTGGTTCTGGAACCTAATTCATTCCATGATTGTAGGGATGGCGACTACATTTGTGTTAATGCAGAGAATATGGCCATAATCTTGTTCATCACCCTATGAGGAGGTCATGAATGGAAGCAAAGTTTTGCTGAATATTTCTGTTTGAAAATGGAATTATTCGTGAACCAAAGTATTAATCCTCTGTCGGAGGAGTAGCTTGAAAAAATTTTTTCCCTTCCTCTAGGTTGTTTCATCCCTCTTTCCTTTGCTGCACAGAAGCTTTTTAAATTGATATGATCTCATTCATTGATTCTTGGTATTATTTCTTGTGCAACCATGGTTTTGTCTACCTTTATGTCTTTAAGAGTTTTACCTACTTTATCTTCCAGCAGATTGCATATTTCTGTTGTAATCTTTGAATCTTTGATTTGTTTCAATTTTAGTTTAGTGCATAGTGAGAGAAATGAGTCTAAATTCAACCTCTGATATATAGATAGACAGTTTTCTAACCACAATTTGTTAAAGCCTGTGTTTCTATCAGCAAAGAGATTTGGTCCTTTTGTCAAGAATGACATAGCTAAATGTGTATAGAGTTGTTTCTGTACTGTACATTCGGTTCCATTGAACTACAAGTCTGTTTTTATGCAGCCGCTGTTCTTCTCAATACTATGCTGTTTTTATCATTGTAGCTTTGTAGTATAACTTGAAGTCCAGGATTGTGATAGCCTTCACCTTACCCTCATGCAGTTTTGCTTTTGCTATTGTAGGTCAATTTTGCTTCCATATTAATTTTAAGATTGTTTTCTCCAGTTCTGTAGGAATGTTATTTGTGTTTTGATTAGAATTGCATTAAATCTAAATAACAGTTTTGTAAGTATAGTCTTTGTTTCTATATTGCTTCTGCCAATCAAGGAACAAAGGATATCTTTTCATTTTTCTGATACCCTATTCAATCTTCTTTTTCAGATTACTATAATTTTTGTTGTAGGTGACTTTCACTTCCTTGGTTTGCTTAATTCCTAAGTATTTTATTCTTCTTGATGCTATTATAAAGAACATTGTTTTCCTAATTCCTCTATCAGTGAGGTTACTATTGGTGTATAGGACTGCCATTGATTTTTGGGTACTGATTTTGCATCCTACTACAATGTCAAATTTGGATATTAGTTCTGGGAGTCTTTTGGTGTTTTTGGGTCTTCTATATAGAAGATCAATGTATAATGATAACTATGAATAAATAATGATAATTTAAATTCTTTCTTTTCTATCTATTTCTTTTTTAATTTTTTCTTTTGCCTTATTCCTTTAGCTGGCATTTTGAGAACTATATTAAACAGCGATAGTGATCTCATACATCCTTGTCATATTCCTGATTTTAGACAGAATGCTTTCAGCTTATTTCCATTTAGTATGATATTGGCAGTTGGTTTGTCATAGATGGGTTTTACTAGGTTGAGAAAATGTCTTTCCATTTCTATTTTCTTCAATGTTTTGGATGTTGGATTTTTTATAATGAATGAATGTTGGATGTTTCTATAATGAATGAAAGCTGGATGTTGAATGAATGGATGAAATGATTTTGTCAAATGCCTTTTTTGGGTCTATTGAAATGATTATGTGACTTTTGTTTATTTGATACACTACATTTATTGATTTGCATATGTCTAACCATTTCTGCATCCCTGAAATGGATAGTAGTAGGTCACAATGTATGATCTTTTTGATGATTTGCTGCATTTGAATCTGAGGATTTTTTCTTCTGTGTTTATTAAGAAAATTGGCCTATAGCTCTCTCTTTTGGTTGGGTCATTTTCTGATTTTAGCATCAAGGTAATGCTTGACTCCAGGAATAACTTTGAGAATACTACTTCCATTTTGATTTCATTAAAGAGTTTCAGGAGGATTGGGGTTAGATCTTCTCTGAAGTTCTTGTAGAATTTGGCAGTGAATTCAAGGAGACCTGGACTTTCTTAATTGCTAATTGTTCTATTACTTCTTCCATTTAACTGACTGATAAATCTTCTTGGTTCATCTTTGATAGTTCATATGTACATAGGAATTTATTTGTTTCTTCTGAATTTTCCATTTTATTAGAGTTCAGATTCTCAAAGTAGTTACTGGTAATCTTCTGGATTTCCTTTGCATTTCTAGTTATATGGATTTGGGTCTTTTCTTTCCCTATATTGGTACAATTAACTATGTGTTTGTCCATGTTATTTAATCTTTCAAAAAACCAACTTTTCAATTAATTGCTTTTTTGTATCAATTTCACCTCAATTTCATCAATTTTTGGCCTGATCTTTATAATTTCTTCCTGGTATTAGCTTTGATTTTGGATTGTTCTTGTTTTTCTCAGACCTTGATTTGCATAGTTAGGTTATTTATTTGAGCTCATTCTGTTTTCCTGATATGGGAATTCATGGCTATTAACTTCCCTCTTAGAACTACTTTCATTGTGTTTTATATGTTCTGGTATATAATGTTGGCATTATTGTTTGATTGTAAAAACTGTCTAATTTCTTCTTTAATTTCTCTGTGAACCATTGATTATTCAAGACAGTATTGTTTAACTTCCATATGTTTGCATAGTTCATGTGGTTTCTTTTGCATAATTCCATGTGCTTTCATTTCACTGCAATCAGATAATATTCATGGGATAATTTTAGGTCTTTTGGATTTACTTAGACATGCTTTATGGACTACTATGTGGTCTATTTGGAGAAAGTCTCATGTGTTCCTGAGAAGAACATGGATTCTGTTGTTGGATGAATAAATATCTATTGTTTATTTGTTAGAAGCTTTGATATTTCTTGGTTGACTTGTAGTCTAGCTGAGCTGTTCTTTTGTGGGAAATAGAGGTCCACCATTACCTGTCATATTGGAATTTATCTGATTTTTCATGTTTGTTAGTGTTTGTTTTATGAAGTTGGATGTCCCAGTATTTGATGCTATACATTTGTAATTGCTAACTCTTCCTATTGAATTCTTCCCTTTACTAATGTGTAGTGACCCTCTTTGTCTCTTCTAATCAGTCTTAGTTTGAAATCCACTTTGTCTGAAATTAGGACACTCCTGCTTTTTTCCAGGTTTCTGTTGCATGGACCACAGTTTTCAATCCTTTGATTTTTAATCTGTGAGTATCTTTTTGAATTAATGTGCTTCTTCTATGCCTCATATTGTTGGATTTCCTTTCTTGATCTATCTTGCCAATCTGTACTTTTTGATTGGTGAATGGAGATCACTCACATTGAGACTCATTATTGAGAGGTATTGAATTATTTCTGTATTTGCATTATTTTTGTGTTGCTACTTTTCTCATTTTATTCCATTTGCTTAGCTGATTGTTCTGCTACATGTATTCATTTTTTTTAAATTACTGGCTTCATTGTCTATTTTTTTTTAAAACTTCCTAGGATATCCTTGAGAATTACTTGTAATGCTGGTTTGATGGTCATGAATTTCTTGAGTAGCTGCTTTTTATGAAAATGTCTGATTTTTCCAAGTTTCATCTATTCATTTTTTTATCTTTTCAAGACTGTGTTTCACTGTGCAGCTCAAGCTGGCCTTGAACTCTCTTTGTAGACCAGGCTGGCCCTGAACTCTCAGTGATTCTTCTGCTTCAGGCAGCCGAGTGCTGAGATTACAGGTGTGTGTCACCATGCCCTCCTCTCCATCAGTTTTAAAGTGAAGTTTTGCAGGATTCATAGGTCGAGTTGGAAGTAGTCATCTTTTAAGATTTGAAACACTTCACTCCAAGATCTCTTGACCTTTAAGGTGTGTGCAGAGAAGTCCACTGTTATTGTAATGAGTTTACTTTTGTATGTGATTTGTTGCCTTTTTTTTTATGAGCAGGATACATTTACTGTGAGAAAGAAAGCTTCTGTCTGTGAGAGACAGAAAGGGTCTCAAGTGTGTTGCCAAAACTCTGGCTTTTCTAGGAACTTTTACAGAGTAAAACCACAAGGTGAAGTGGGTCCAAGATGGGGAAAACCTGGAAAATTGTAAGGCAAATGGGCATGAGGTGAGACAGAGCTATGGTCAACCAATAAGATTAATTGTTCAGGTAAAATTGACGAAATCAGTGACGAATAGGGAAGCAAGTCATGTAGCAAGTGAGCATTCTTAAGGATCAGTGACCCTTCCTATAGGGGATTGGGATGCTCAACATGACCCATACCTATTTAGAATGTCAATCCCTGATGTTTCTACTTAGGGTGTTGTTATATTTGTTTTGCCTTTTGTCCTGAGATCTGGCTTACAGCAGGAGGTGTCTATCTCCTCCAAGGTCACAAGACATCTGGTCCTCTGTGTCTGCTTTCTCAAGGGCCTGGACCTATCTGACTGCCTATAATGGTTCTAACTAACTCAGCTGCCTGTAACATTCCCCCCTCTGAAGAAGTATCCTGAAATGCCGTTAGGGAGAAATGGACAAGGACCGATCTGGCTTCTTCAGGCTGAAAGGGGTCGTAGTTGCTGATCCACAGTCAGAGATATTCTACAGAGGGTCTATCTAAAGGCTCTCAGTAGATACCAGGTGGTTTAGTCTTGGGTGTGTGTACAACTCTAAGTCTGGAGAAGACAAAGCCAAAGAGATAAGTAAGTATGTATGGCCCAAATAAAAAAATCAACAAAACAATTATCAGTATAGTTAAAAAAGATTTCCACCAAGAGGAGCTAGTAATTGCTTCCCATAAGGAGAAGAAGGATAGAGTTCAGGGAATTTTAGAATCTGAAATTTTACCCCTGTGACAGGCTTCTTAGGTTTTAAGCATAATGTGGTGTGGACAGGTTCTCTTTTGGTCATGGCTATTTGGTATTCTATATGCCTCATTTATTTGTTTATTTTTTCCTTTTGCTTGGGAAGATTTCTGCCTTTATTCCTGTGAATAGGTTTTTTAATTAATGCCATTTATGTTGTCTTCTGATCTTTTGTTTATTCCAATTATTCTTAGATTATTCTTCTTTGCATCATCTAGAAGTTGTTGGTTCAATTTTTCTATTTAATATGCTGTTTTTAAAGTGTCTTTGAGTAATTGAACTTTAAAGTCCTCATGTCTTTTAGTTCTAAAGTTCTAGTCTCAAGTTGGTCTATCCTGCTACCCATACTTTCAAAATGATTTTCAATCTCTTGAAATGCTAATAGAAAAATTTTCATGCATTCTAATTCTTTTATTGGTCATTCATGTTTTGTATCTTTTTGTTTAGTTCATTTAGGTTTCTCTCAGTGTCTTCTAGGAGCTCCTATAACTTTTTGGTTATTATTTCCATTATGCTTTCTTATATCTTATCTAATCCTGTGGAATTTATGTTGAGCTGTTTTATAAACACCTCTCTTATGATTTTGAGTAATTCAAGTATGTGGGTTATATTATTCAGAGCCCCTGGATTGGCTTCTGGGAAGTTTGTAGTTTGGGGAGAGAATATGTTGCCTTTTCTTACCATGCTTCTATTGTTTTGTTTGTATGGTTTGTTTTGTGTTTAAATTTATGGATTCTTACAGTCTAAAGACTTTGTTGCTGACACACAAAGTTCTTTAGTTGCTTTTTAGTGATGTACCTAGAGTGTGACTAATCTTTTGCCACAGACCCAAAATTTGACCACTTGTATTTTTTTGGAAGTGAGGATGCAGTGCATTTAGTCCAGCAACCAAGTTCTCTAGTAATGTACTCTAGTATTGCTAGTGTCACAAAAGTGATCTGAGTGTTGGCTTGCAGAGAAATAACACTTAGACTCTATTACATTAAGTAGAACTGCTACAGTAGTATTGTTCAAGACAAAATAGATATTAACATACCGTAAGAACTAGTTATGTACCACCTTTATTCTTAGAAAACAAACCATCAATTTTAATGTCAACATTAAGGCAACCCATGTACTGACTTACAGCTATCTCACTGCTAATGGTAGAAAGTATTTCAACAGTAATTTTACTGGCAAAATATTAACTATCTAAATATTAACAAAGCTTTATTGTTAGTCTATTAAAATTTAGGGTTTAGAAATAGGATGTAAAAAGAAAACCTTGAGACATTAAACTCTATGATATGAGAAAGAAGACAGAGAAGTGATACAAAGTATTTTACTAGGGTATAGAAACACCTCTATACAATTAGAAGACAAAGTCTGCCAAGAGATAGAAGATAAAAGAAAAGGAAGAAAAAAGAAGAAATTATACCGAGAGTAAAAATAAGAAAGACTTAATTAAGGGGAGTGTTATGGCTTGTGTCTGAATGTACCCCCAAAGTCTCATGTGGTCATAGGAATTGAGCTTTTCAGAGATGGCTGAATGTAGTATGTGAATGGTTAAGTTTCTAGTGCTGGGATTAGGGTATGAATGCTGCACATACTTTACTGTGGGAAGCCTGCACACAACTCAGGGTTGTAAAAGAGTCTTGTTCCTCCCTTTTTGCTCTTGTTGCTTTTGCTGTCTTCTGTTGCCATGAACTTTTGCACCTCTATCATGTGTCACCCTGCCTTGGAACCAGCCAGTTTTGGACTGAAACCTCTATA
>RJWT010040719.1:0-12449 GCA_004365215.1 Cuniculus paca
GACACACACACTAGAATTCAAAACTCTCGGTGCCTCACAGAACCAGCAGACAGTAATCCTGTGCTCCTTTCAGAATACCCTCGAACCGAATCGGAATGGGAGAACAGCTTTGCCCTGAAGATGTTTCTTTTCCAGTTCGTCAATTTGAACAGCTCTATCTTCTACATTGCTTTCTTTTTGGGAAGGTAAGTCAGCTGCATGCATGCTATGTTTGTGCAGTAAAAAGCCCAGCCAACGGTTTCCTTTGCCAATTAGTTTACGGAGGTCGCAAATTCTTGACCCCTGCCTTGGAAGACTTTGCTAATCAGCTTTTGTGTGCGTTCTTGCTCACATGACTAGCAGCCAGAGCCGATTAAAGTTGGCACCAAAAACAAAACCTGCGTCCACGCTGTCCAATTATCAGTAATTAATCTGTTAGAGAAGAAAAGAATTTTTTCATCACCCGCGTTACAATTCCTTAATCTGAAAACTTCTGCCCATGATTAAGTCCTTTTTTCACTTCGCTGTAACATGTGATAAGGAAAAAAAAAAGCACGTTCGCTTAATGGATGTGTTTTGCTCTGCGGTTACCACTCTCCCCCGTGCCTTGGAAACCTGCTGAAGGTTGAAACACTTTGCACCCAGCCCTGCAGCATGCTGGGGTAACGTTCACTCACTTGGGCCCCAAGGCATTAAAACGCACGTGAGAAATTATTCGGTGCCATTGCGCTGCTTTGTCTGTACTTTCTCAACCCACTGGCACTGAGTTCGGGCGTTGCTTTTTCCTTTTCAAGCCTGGTGCTTTGATGTTGCCTAAGCATCTCGAAAGTCACCCTGTCCAGGGACAAACTGCACCAGTGAGTCTTATGTCACCCACTCATGTGGTCGGGTGATGGGCTAGCAGGTGTCTTTCATTGGATGGATAATGAGTTAAGATGCTTTTTATTTTTTTAAGATTTGTAGGCCACCCAGGAAAATACAATAAACTTTTTGACCGGTGGAGGCTGGAGGAGGTGAGTGACTGTGTGGGGGAGCCGTGTGCATGGAGAGAGGCCCAGGCCCAGGATGTGGGAGGCTGGGCAGGAGACGGCACGAGGCCCCGGGCCTATGAAGAAAGATTTTTTTTCTGATACAGAAGAATTCACTGGGCTCCAAAAAAAACCAGCTACATCTTTTTTAAAAATGATGATGTTTGAAAAGAAGAAACCCTAAAATTCTGAATTCAGCTTTTCTTTTTTTTAACTTTTCTACCCATTTCTTTCGTTTACATCTTAGCTCCCCTCTGTTCGCTTTTCCTTTGGGAATCCGTATTAACTACCGTCTGCAGCCCCAAACTTTCAAATGCGTTAGGTTTTCTTTTCAGAAGGAAATTTTGGTGCAAAGGAAATCTCATTTGAAATATCACCATATAAACGTGTAGATACGTGCTTTAGTTACATTTTGATACTTTTCCATATAAAACTTTATAATGTTTTCTAACAAAAATGTTGCTGTTCTTAATGTCTTTCTGGACCTGTATCACACTAAAACATGTCTTCTCACTTCTATAAACTAAAAAGAAGCAATTTTTTACTAATTTACTGATTTTTAAAAATTAATAATATTTTTACCCAACTTTAATCTGAGATAAATGTGGCAGCACACGCCTGTAATTCCAGTGCTTGGGAGGCTGAGGCAGGAGGAGCACCATGAGTTCAAGGATAGCCTGGGCTATATAGTGAATTCAAAGCCAATCTGAACTAAAATAAATAAACAAATAAATAACCGTTACCTTTTTCCTAAATTGAAGTCACAAATTTAATAAAAAATACCTTCACTCAGCAAAATAAGGTTATAAAATTATCATAATCTATATAATTGTATCCATTTCTAGATCCTCACTGATCAGAATGTCTTTTCCCTTCTCTAACTCAAAATTACTCTAATGATTCTAATGTAAAATCCAATTTAACATAGGGTCTCCTTAACAAAAAGTCATCATTTAGAGATAGGCTAAGAAAAGGTTTCCTAAAAACTGTGGTCAAGGTACTTCTAGTCCCCATCCAAAATCCACCTCAAAACGCAGGGTGGCTGCACTTACATTTCCTTCCCGATTATTTTGGAAATTGATTGTAATACATGGATACCACCTAAAACTTCCTAAGAAGATCAACTTCATTACCAGAAAACAGGGCTCAAATGCTAATTAAATTGCTTCTCATTCTCTGTCCTTTATTTAACTCCCTGGAGCATCTATTTTCTTGCCACAAAATGGCTGTAGTAATACTTGGATGGCCAAGGTGCTTACAGATGAGAGATAATTTCCACAGTGCTCTTAGCCTATGCCTCAGCTGCAGAAGGGGCTGTGCCAGCTGCTCCTGATAATCATCACGCCTCTCTGCTTCTAAAGACAGACTAAGACCCTTTGCGATTCTGGAACTGCTTGGAGCTCCCCAAGTCAAAGTCCCATTTTTTTTGTTTGTTTGTTTTGTTTTTGACCCAGAATTATGCCCATATCTGATAAAACACTGGTCACCTAGGAGTCCCAGGCTTGCTTTTCCCTGTAGTACACAACAGGAGTTGTGAAGAGTGTGTGGGGAGAAGTTGGGGGGAACAGAGCAGTTGTAGCCAGGTAGCTTGTATGTTGAGGACAATTTAGGATCTACTGTCACCAATAGTTTTGCTTAATTGGATATTCTTATTCTTAATTATGACATTATTGTAAGCTTTGATTAGTCTTTGAAAGTCCCAGAAAAATGAATACTTGTGTTAAGAAAAATGTTTCCTTACCATCTCAGCAATTTTCCATAATGTCTATGAGACATGTAGTGGTCAGAGTGTCCAATAAAAAAAAAAAACAGTGAAATAATAAATGTAGGTTTGTGATTTACTGTAGAAATCCTGAAGTGTAGTCATAGAAACCGCGAAGTGTGATCTACAGGGAATGTCTAGAAACCGTATTACAGTACGATACCATTAATCCTCCTTTCCTCACTCTCTTTCACTTTGAACGCAAGTATCCCATCCCTCTTGCCACTTTCCGAAGCAACTCTGGAGTCCTCTTTCCTGGCTGCTCTAGGTGAGCTGTCCTGGCTGCCTCGATGTCTTGAATCAGTGTAAAACGTTCACCTTTCATGGTCACTTTCGGAAAGAACTAGAAGTCGCGTGGTGCTGGATGTGGTGATGAGGCGGAGGGGACACACCATCACATTCCCACAAGCCCATCTCCCACCTCGATGGCCCTCGGCAGCAGCAGTGACCACATTTTTTTCCACTCTTGTAAAGACACAGAAAAGGATTCCAGAATTGCTTCAGGAAGTGGCAAGAATGAGGGGATGAGTGTGTGTCTGAAGAAAGGGGAGCATTTTGAGGAGGATTAACTGCCATATCTGTTATACTATAATAATTCTTAAAAATTTAAATATTTACCAGCACTTCAGTCACACTGCCTGTGTATAATGGAAGCTAAAGATGGACCACTTGAATCCATGCATATGGCAAATATTTATCAACATGTGCTGTCTTCCAGGCTTCCAATGGACAATATGAGGTATAAAGATGAAGAGGTTCTTTTACCTCCTCTGGTGGCATTAATAGTATTCAAAAGTAAGACATAACCAAGAAACAACACATACTTTTTCCTTGGATTCTGATCATCTCCATTCTAATCCTTTCCCATTCAGAGCAAGATCCTAATGTCTATAAATTTCAGTTCTTTCTTTTGTTAACTGCTGATAAAAATAGTTATCTTGGTATTGGTGTTGGTAGTTAAATTGAGCTGTGCATGTGAAATATTAGGCACAATTAAGGATAACCTTTATAAAGAAAGAAAAAAGCATTGCAATTGTATTAGAGTGTATAAGCTGGCATTGCTGGACTTGTGAATCTTGTGCTATTAGCTATATGATATCTCACAAAAATACATTGCATAAATTCAGTATCAAACATGTTTACATAATGGCTAACACTTCCGGAGTGCTGACTGCATGCTAGCACAGTCAGCAATCGTTATTAAGTACTCTCCATATTTCTACTCATTTACTCCTCACAACAATTCTTTTGCACCAATCATTTTGCACATGTGGAAACAAAGGTGTAGAGAAGTTGTGTAATTTGCTTAAGTTTCAAAAACTGACGAAGTTATGGCTTGCTTGGTGAGTCAGGGTAGCGCTAGGGTCCAGGTTCTGACCACTGACCTTCACCACCACCTCTGGGAGACTGTGTGGCACAATCCAGGGTGTGACAAAAATGCACTTTGCTACCAGGTTGTTTTCTGGTTACCGGCTCATTGATTGAGAGTGGATGGAGGGTGAAAATACCAAAGTAGGTGGAGTGAAGGATCATGAGAGTTGGAGTCTACTTCCAGCTTCATCATCTGCAGAGTGCTGATCCCAACAACCGCTCACCAGGGCTAATGAAAAACTACGCAAAGGCATTCTGCTCCGGCTCACCTGCCCATGACCACAGGATTTGGAGGGGTGCTCTGGAGTGAATGCCTGGGTCTTCTGCACACTTCTCTTCTCATGCCCTTTCGCATACTCTTAACTAAGCATGGGCTGTTTTTACCAAGTGAATTTTAGCATGTAGAAGTGGGGCCTTTAGCTATCATTATATGAATGAGGCAGAGTACCAACATAAAACCTTTGGATCCTTTACTTTTCCCTATAAATCATAAACTTACCAAGGCTCAGTTTCAACAAAGTCACAAAAAGCCTGTCTCCCAGCCTCCCCAGTTTGACTTAGCCTTCATGGGGGATGATCCGATCACACAGTCCTATGATTATCTTCTTTTTCCTGCCCCCTATAATAACAGACTTGTGATGTGTCCACAATTGAGGGTATCAAACGCATTTGGTAAGCAGAACTTGTTCTTAGCATGGAACCGAAGGGCAGTTGCAGCCAGGGATATAGCTCAGCGGCACAGTGCCTGCCTGGCAAGCATAAGGTTGTGAGTTTGATCCCTGGTTCCACAGAACAACACATTGGGGGCAGGGGGCCACAGGACCAGCTGACACTGCATGACCTTGTGCAGATCAGTTTACCTCTAAGTTTCTCTATGAAAGCGAAGTGCTTCAGTTTGGATCTGTGATCTATTACCTGCCACTGTGCCTTAGTAATTTCTCGACCCCAGACCTTCCACTGCATAATGGGATAGAGATGCAGGGGTTAGGGGTCTGAAAAAGAAGAGGCTTGTTCGGATCTG
Source organism: Cuniculus paca (assembly GCA_004365215.1). NCBI lineage: Eukaryota > Metazoa > Chordata > Mammalia > Rodentia > Cuniculidae > Cuniculus > Cuniculus paca. Next base: position 5,162 of record RJWT010040719.1, read on the forward strand.
CAAATTCAGACCTCTCTATGCAAGAAACACAACTACTAGCAAAGCCTCTCTCTGACTTAGATTAGAGAGTATTAAGTCACTGGCCCGGAACAGGAAAAGTAGGCTACTTCATATTCTAATTATTTGTTCCTTTTGAAGTCCCACTGGTGCTAATTTGATAGAAATAGAAACTGCAGATCAAAGCTGTACTGACTGACTGCTGTCCTCATGAGCAGGACATGGACCCATTTCTAAAGAAGCAGACCTACGCCTCCCCACACAAAAAACCTCCACGGTGCACATTTTTAATTAAAACGCATTGGTTATACTTTTTATCGAAATCTCATTTATGTGTGGGGCACCATCTTATTAAAGACCTTAAAAAGCAGAGACTCATAGAACAGAATAGGATCATACCGACACACTATTTCGTGACATGCATTTCTGACTTAAACATACACGAATGTATATAGATATTTCCTTTCCAAGTGGTAGACTTTTAACACTTTCCAGTTTTAAGAGTGGGCTAGACTTAGTGCCTGACTCCTAAAGATAGAAAAGAAAAATAGAAAACTGAAAACTTTCCAATGAAAAAAAATCAGAAAAACAGATTTTGAAGGCTGACCTCTCCAGGAGCATTCTCAGAGAGTGTCACTCCCGTGGGATCTGAGGAAACCAGTGCTTTACCGCTGTGCTCTGCCTTCCAAAGTACACAGCCCCGGGTTTCACCTCAGGAAAACATTAGACAAACCCAGATGGGGTGACTTTCCACAGGGTGCCCATCCATCCGGCTGTCTTCAAAACTGTCAAGGTCATGGAAAACTGTTCAGACCAGAGGAGGCTAGGGACTCGTGGAAAATGCATGCCATGGGGTCGACGGAGGGCGAGCCAGGAGCAGAAACAGTATGCTGCTGTGTGGACGGAGTCTGGAGGTAGTGCATCATGACGTCTTGACGTTGCTGTCTCAGCTTTAGCGAATACACCGTGGAGATGCTGGGAGCAGAGTATGGGTGCAGAATACACCGGAGCCCTCCAGCTGCTCTGCAAATTTTCAATAAGTCTAAAATCATTCTGAAACAAAAATATGACACCAACAGTGTACTGTGATGATTCTGTCACTGAATTAGAATTAGTAGTTCCTCTTCTCCTGCCTGACAGTCAGCAGCCATTGAACGTTCTGTAGCATTCATTAAAGGAGATCTGGTCTGAGACAGAGCCTGGCAGATTGTAAGTGCTCACTGAAAGTTAGATCCCTCATGCTTGCTGTTATTTTTATCAGTGTTCCATTATAATCACTGAAAAATTCCCCAGCATTCCCTTCTTTCTTGTTTTTCCCCTGGAAATGTCAGATAGTGTGACCCAGCTTTAGAGATGATTGTTTTAACTTGAAGGTGAGAAATCTGGGCCCGCTGGGGAAAGGAGCAAGGGCATTATTACTCTTCTTGTTCTGTTCCAGTGCCATCCCAGTGGCTGCCTGATCGACCTCTGCCTGCAGATGGGAGTCATCATGTTTTTGAAGCAAATATGGAACAACTTCATGGAACTGGGCTACCCGTGAGCACGCTGATTTTAAACTTACCTCATACATAGTTCCAAGGGTGAAAGTCAGAGGTGGGGTGGTGAGTGCTTAAGAATTCAGGACAGGAGATTAGACAGATGAGCACTCACTTCCATTCTGCTCCGTACTAACTAGGTGACCGTAAGTTAGTAAACTTCTCTGAGTGTCAAGCATACTTGAAGGGATTACAGGAAATCCCTTCAGGTGTTGGGTAACTTGCTCCACACATTTGTACTTATTGTTACTTCCAAAACATCAGTAATGCTGGTGCTCAAGACAAAAGCAATTTTCTGGTTTCTTTGAGTTACCAGCAGACCAAGGTAGCTGGTGTCATTGTTAAAAAGACAGCCTCCAGCTTTCTGAAAGAGCACATCAAAGATAAACCACAGGTGAGAGGAAGTTGATGTTATTTTTATAATACCTCCCACCCTCCCTCAAAACCAGCAGAACATTATTAATTGTGATGGTTCCACAATAATAGTGTTCTATATTTGCCTTTTTAGATGATGCTGACAGAGATGTTGAAAAGCCCCATTTTAGACACTAGAATGTACTTTCCATCAAAATCCAGTTAGATGCAAGGTAGTTAAAACACTGTGCTATTCAATCTTTGAGACCTAATTAACCAAAGGTTAACATAAAACTATTTTGAGTAATTTCTTCATTGGGGGAAGAACTGATTAGTTGGTTGGTGATATAAATATCTTAGGCTCAGAGATTAATTTTTACTTGATTCGTTTTCCCTATTGGCCCACAAATCATAGTAGGGTGTTCCTGAGCAGAAACCAGGGGGCTGGAAAAGCGATAGTAACCCTGAAACCTGCCGTAAACCCTTGGTTACATCGTAGCAGTCTTAGAACATGACTGGAGCTGCGCAGATTTGGGTCCGATTCCTTCTCTGTTCGGTGTTAGTTTTGCCTCAAATGTCTCTTGCTTCTCTGAAGCACTCTTTTCATTTGTGAGTCAGGAGATTTGGGAGGATAAATGAGATGCTCCAATGAATATTAAACATTAATCACAAATGACAAAACTTGTTGTGAAGATATTTTTGTACAGATCGTTAGTATCCAAAACGGATAAAAGCAAATCTATTCTAAATGAAGAGAGAATGGGGGAGTGGTGGATGGAGGATCGGGGACCCCAATCCATTTGTCACGCCCTTTCCTGTCCTTGACTGACAGCTTCAAAACACTCAGTTCAGGAAGCATCTTAAGAAAGGACGCGCAGGAGTTAGACGTCAAGTGTGTAGTACAGAGTCTGGCGTGCCGAGCGTTTAACAGGCGTACCATGTATTTTGCTGATGCTAGGATTGAACCCAGGGCCTGGTGCACGCTAGGCCAGTGCTCCTCCCCTGAGCTCCCAGCCAGCTGCATAAGCCTGTCAGGATGGATCAGTCGTCCCTCCAGGATGAAGAATGACGCTCGATCTATCATGGCCTGTGGCCCTCAGCACACATGATGCTCGTCACACATTTCTTGCTCAAGGGTCCTCCAGGGTCCCATCCCTCAAGTCGCAAGGGCACATTAACAAGGGCACATCGTGCTGGGCTTTTTGCAACACCTGGGAGACAGCCTCCTTGAAGGAAGCTCAGCAGGGGTGGAATCAGTCCCTAAAGAAGGAGTGTCACACATTTAAGTCATAATTCTCTCTCTTCAAGCAAAACCAGGGTACATAAATCAGAGACGAGCAGGGCTGCCTCCACCCCAGCCTCCCGCTCCTCTTCCTTTTCACAAGGTCCAGAGGTGACCTCCAGGGAGCAGCCCTGGTGCTGCCTGACGGCTGGCTCTGGCTGAAGCTGCCTTCAAACTGCATTGAAAGACAAGCTTCCAGTTGAATGGAAGAGAGCATTGGGTACAGTTCACTGAGTCCCATGAGTTTCATCTCATCCGAGAGGCACTTTCTGGTCCAGTTCTTCCAGAACTCATAACCCAGAGGTCCACATGCATGCACAGCAGGGCATGTCTGACTCACGTAAGTCCAGTACCATTCCTGGACTAGAGAAAGGGTTCTTACTTCCCTTGCAGGTCTGAGAAATGCAAGGACCCATCACCTGGAAACATTCTTCATGATAGTATCAGGATGCACCCACTAATGCTCAGGCTCCTCCTGGTTATAAACTCAAAACACGAAAGCAGTTTGATAAACATCACTCATCTACTGCTTGCAAGGTGGGAACTAGAACCCGTGTTACTTGAAATCCCGGCTTGGGCTGAGCTGCTTTCCCTGGAGAATAATTTGATTCATGTCCGTACAGCATTGTCCAGGAAACACTGGGTTCTGAGAAATAAAGGGCTCAGACGTAATAACAACATGGAACATATGAGTTTAAGTACTTTTGCGGGTGGAAGTGGGAGAAGAAATGACAGGCATGGAAGCTTATGTGACTGATACCAGAGTATCTTAGTGTATGGGTGATTAATTCCTGATATGTATATAGGAAGAGTTTCAGACGTTCTAGAACAGTTCCAGAAGTTCTCCCAATTTAAGTTTCCTTTTTAAAAATAACAAATATTTTGTATTTAAATATTTAACAATTTTTTCAAAGTTGAGACTTTTTTAAAAAGTTGAGAGAATCAAGGAATGGAGGCAGGGTGGAGGGAGGAGAAGGGAAGAAGTAAAAGAACAAAGGTACAATGCACATGTCTCGTGTGTGCTCCAGCTCCTCGCAAGGAGTGAATTCATCCTGCATCTCAAACATGCACTAACGAAAAAGGAGCATCAAATATCGCCAGCCCCCAAGAACACATAAGAGAGTCCAGGAGTACCTGGTGTGTCTTATTTCTCTGTGAACTGTAAACTACTCACCAGATGTTCAAACAAGAGCTCAGAAGTCCTTGGTCTGCCCTGTGGTGCAGGTTGATCCAGAACTGGTGGTCACGACATAAAATCAAGCGTGGGGTACAAGATGCTTCGATCCCTCAGTGGGAAAACGACTGGAATCTGCAGCCCATGAATATCCATGGACTGATGGATGAGTACCTAGAAATGGGTAAGAAAGGATATCTGGCCAGGACACCAGGCCTTCTTGATGTTGTTTGTGTCTTTCACATGGGTTTCACTTCTAGGGAGAGAACCAGGGATGACTCTAAAAGATCGTTAAAAGCCCTAGTGTTGTGCAAGACATCTGCACTTGCATCCCAGCGCAGACAGAGTGTGAAGCAAGGTGGATAAGGTTCATATTCTTCATCCGCCGAGAGCTGGAGCCTTTGACCAAACGAAAGGTTTCTCTCACAATGGCGCCCTAGCTTTTGAGCAGTTATTTTGACGAAACAAAGTCAAACCAGTCAGTTCCTCTGTAAAGAAATATACCACCCCACCCAAAGAAAGTAATAACTACTTTTCACAGTACATCTTTTGCTTAGGCCCAGTCTGAGTCTTAGTCTGAGGAATCTTATTTATGTTGATCAAGGAAATAAGGGCTCCTCGAGTGGTTTCCAGAGCCGGGCGTTTCTCAACAGGGCCTCTGCTTTGCCGCCTGCTGTTTCTGCTTTGCCCTCCTCCACCTCTTTTTCTCCTCCTCCTTGTACTCCTCCTCCCCGCCTCTTCCTCCTCATCCTCCCCTTCCTTCCTCCCCTTCTTCCTCACTCCCTTCTCTGTCTTCCTTTCCCTTTGTCTTCTTCCTCCTTGCTTCATGCTCTATTACATAACAGTGGAAAACACATAGAATTTAAGTCCTTTAGATGTGCTGTTAAGATTTTCTACCCATTCCTTCAGGAAAATTAGTTAATACCTGTGAGCTAAAGTTGTCTCCACCATGGAATGAGATGAAATGTTTACTTTATAGGGATCTTGAGAGGATTGAAAGCAGTTTACGTCAATCTCCCCACGCAGCGCACAGGAACCACACGATGGGTGACTGTCCGCAGCATTAACTGTCTAACGCTCTCTTTTCACAGTTCTGCAGTTTGGTTTTACCACCATCTTCGTCGCGGCCTTTCCCCTGGCCCCTCTTCTGGCTTTGTTAAACAACATCATTGAAATCAGGCTGGATGCGTACAAATTTGTCACCCAGTGGCGGAGACCTCTGCCAGCCCGGGCCACTGACATAGGTAAGACTCAGAAACGGGAAGGTGTTGGCATTGCTGGTGTCCAAGACGTGTGTTGCCAGGGAATCCTCGATGGAAGCTCAGTCCTCAGTAACGTGGCACGGTTAGAGGAGCGACTTCTAAGAAGTGATGGAGACACAGGGCAGATGTCCACGGATCTGTGTCCTGGTGGAAGGGTGGGAGGTCAAGGGCTCATTCTCCTCGCTTCTCCCACCACACTCAGACACCAGATCTGGCTCCTCCAGAAAATGGAGCAGAAAGGCACCACCAGCAGCAGGAAAGGGCACCTCCGCGGCACTGTGCAAGCTGGTTTGCTGTCCCGCATCCCCAGACTACAGCTCCGTGAGAAATGCACTTCCAGTCCTTACAAGCCACCCCGCCCCAGGTGTCCTGTTGTGGCCACATGAATGCACTAGGACCACGTGGCTTGATCATACTTGACATCTTGTGAGCTTCTACACGGGGCTCCTTTCCAAGCTCAGCAAAACAGACTGGTTAACAAAAAGAGCAAAATGAGCCCAAACTTAATGGTGAGGAATTTTGCATTAGACGTGGCATTTCATAAACATGTACTATATGTCTTTCTCTATCACTGTATCTACCTGTGCGTATCAGGTAATCGTTGCATCAGTTTGAGCATGCATCCTTTGTCAAAAGATGCTCACTGCTGAAAAAGAAAAATATATGTCTGTGTGAATGTGTAGGATTCAGTAATTTTTATTCATCATTATCACTCATCTCAAAATGAACCAGTCTAATTCACTTTAATAGAATATTCAAGTAAAGATGTATGGCAAACTTTACAATCCTTTACTCACACTGTTTTACCACCACAAGTAAAAGATGGTTATAAACATAGGCCTAGAGTTACATATCTGTTACATGTCTAAATACGTGTGTGTGCATGTAGTATAAATCTCAAAACATAGGCCTACTGGACTAAAGCGCACATGTGTTTTAATTTTAAAAGATGTCATTTCAATAATATAAAAGAATTTCTGTTTTCATTCTCTTTCTAAATAACACTAGATGTTATAATATTTTCAAGTTTCTGGAAATCTTTTTTTATTCTTAATAAGCTCTTTTGAAGGACATTTCTCTGAATAAATGGTGTTTGAAAAATTGCTCATTTGCATTCTGCTGATTTTTCCTGTGAGTTATTTCATTAACATTTTAAGATCTTTTATATAGGAGGCATTTTTTCCCACTCAGGCTAAATTTTTAACTGATTTATATCTTTTATAAAAAATAAATGTTTATTTTTGATCCAGTCAAATATCAGTTTGTATAGATTCTGATTCATACTTTGACATTAGGTAACCTTTGAAATCCTTTTCATTTTATTCTTTTAATTCCTACTTGTTGTAGGTCCATTATAAAGAATTTGGAAGACAGGAGAGGGAGAAGAAGAAAGCTGTCATCCTCCCCAATACCCTTTAGCAGATTTGAGTCTTTTTTCTGAAATTTTTTTTTTCTTCTCAGTACTCTCGAAGCTGTGTTTCAACCTAGTTGAAACATTAGTTTTGGCCATGATCATTAATATTGATTCTTTTACATAGCTTCAAGAGCTTTCTGTTTAGGAGAAAAACGTATTACTTTTGTTGCTTTAGCAAGTTCTACATATGAGGTTTTGCAATAGCTCAGACACGTGAGCAAGTGACATTATTACAAGCTAGGCCTGGTCCTGACAACATTTTGGAGATCC
>RJWT010040720.1:0-12641 GCA_004365215.1 Cuniculus paca
GCCTGATCTGACAAGATCCAATGGCCAAACCTGTAAAACTTAAATAATAACAATATTAGATTATAATTCTTGCTGTAAAACATTCAATATTCATGAACCAGTACTAATACAAAATAATAACCAAATAAATTATGGTAGAAATAAGAAGGATAGTTGGTCCTCTTAGAAAACTGCAGTAAATAAATGTTGAAGTGATAAGGCAAATTAAACTCATCATTAGGAAACTACCATAATATTTGTCATGGTAGGATTTGCAAATGGTAAAATTAGTGAATGAAACTTTCATGAGATATATGATATTTATATACTCTTAGATTGTCTCCTTTAAGAAATCTATTGCCAGGCCGGAGATCTAGCTCAGCAGCCTAAGCGCCTGCCTGGCAAGCACAAGGTTGTGAGTTCAATCCCCGGTGCCGGAAAACAAAAAAAAAAAAAGAAATCTATTGCCAGCAAAATATTGTTATTCTCCTGTTGAGAAATTTGACAAATTCTACATTAAACAAGAGAGCATGGTAACATCACCATAAATAAGATGAAATGATATAAACCTCCTCATAGAAGATACAAAGAAGGGCAGAGCTCTTCAGTGGAATTTTTGCCAAAAATGCAAAGTCTCGATTTAATCATGAAGAAACATCACACAAAAAACTGAATTGTGGGACTTTGTACTAAATAACTGGTCAATGATCTAAAGTTTCAAGATTATGAAAGGTAAAAAAATGACTGAAGAATCATCACAGATAACAAAGTAAAAGAGACATGAAAATGAAGGAATAAGGAATTCTGGACTAAATCTTGGAAAATATAAAGTAGTTTAGTAGAAGTACTGTAGAAATTTGAAGAAATATTATAGTGTATTGAGATTGTGGCAATGTTAACTCCTTGGTTTTGATTGTAATATCATGGTTAGGTAAAGTGTTAACATTACCGTCTCTTAGAGAAAGATATATAGATACCCTGCAAATTCTATTTTTATAATTTCTCTGAGAATAAAGTTATGTCAAACAAGAAAATTAGAACTTAATTACACAATAGATACAAAGATGTAAGGTAATGAAAGGAACACAGTAGATTCGATTTTATCTTTAACTATTTATTTCCACATATAAAATTAAAATAAAGATAGCCAAACTATAAGGGTCTCCTGTGAGTCAGAGATAGGATACACAGACAACACTACTTTTATTACTGCCACTTTTTTTAAATGACTGAAAATAGCATAAGAATAAAATCACATGTTGATTTTCTATCATCTTGCTTTGAAGTCCCATAATGCTTTCATTTTTTTTGTTTTGATTGGTTTTATGCAGTTGTGTTTTATTTGATTTTATTATGTGCAAAAGTATGGATGGTTATTTTGAAGAAAACAAGAGACATTATGGTAACCATTGTTCATTTCCTGCTATCTTGTTTTGAAGTTTTGTAATGCTTTCATTCTTTTGTTTTGATTGGTTTTAGTCTGTTTTTTATTGCTTTATTTTATTATGTGTAAAGGTATGGACAGCTATTTGGAAGAAAATGAGACATTATTGATTTTCTGGTGTCTTGTTTTGAAGTCATGTAACACTTTCATTCTTTAGTTTTGATTCGTTTTGTTCTGTTTTGTTTTGTTTAATTTTATTGTGTGAGATTGTATGGGCAGCTATTTTGAAGAAAATTAGAGACATTATGATAGCCACTGTTGATTTCTTGTTGTCTTGTTTTGAAGTTCTGCATTGATTGCATTGTTCTGCTCTGATTTGCTTTGTTCTGTTTTGTTCTGTTTTATTCTTTTTAAAATAAAAAAAATTTAAAAAGGAATAAAATCAATTTTAAAAAGGAATAATAAATAGCTAAGATGATTAATTTAAAAATATAAAAGTTATCTTGGGTTAGGCTTTAGAGATTCTAGTCCATGCATAGATGATTCTATTAGTTTGGATCAGCAGCACAAATTTGAGGAATTATTCCATGGAGCAAAACCACTCACCTAATCGTCAGGAAGCAAAATAGAATGAGTTGTGAACTGGGATCTCATAATTCCACTCAAAAACATGGCCCAAGTGTTCTGAAGACCCTACATTAGTCCCCGCTTCTTTAACCTCCCGTCATCTCTCAACAACACCCTAGAGATCAAGACTAACACATGCACCTGTGCATAACATTCAAGATCCAAACTATAGCATGTAGTATAGCAAATTATAGAATGAAAAGAATGAAAGAAGCTGCAGTGCTTTTTAGGATAGCTGTTATTAGTTCTTAAATTGACTTCATGGCATAAAGGGTACCAAAACATTTGTGTATAAAAACAGTACATTTTTGCAAGTCATCATATATACAGACCCCTATTTGAAAATTGTTGTAATATTTCTTATTTAATAAGTATATATGAAGTGCTGATAGAGATATTTAATGACAAAGAGGACAAACACTTTTATAAAACTGAGCACAGTAAGAAGAGATAAAAATGTCCATCAAGAAGTTGAAAATAGGTTTTGATAAGATCTCATAGAAAAGATTATGAATGAGCAGGAAGAGAAAAAATTAAATGTTACAGTTATTTGAAGATGAAGAAAAACAAATGATAGACTTAAAGAAAAGACATTTTCAGGCAAAAAGGAGAACTAAGCCAAAGATTTGAAATGTGTGGTGATCAGCTTTTCTATTGCTGGCATAAAAAGCCTAAGATACATAATTTAAAGGAGGAAAGAACTTATTTGGCTTATGATTTCAGAAGTTCTAGTCCATAGTCAACTGACTTCAAAGCCAAAATGTGGTGGAAAGATATGGAGAAACAAAGCTGCTCATTTCACAGGGATTGAGAAACAGTACAGGGAAAGAGCCAGAAAGAGATATCCTCTCCAATGGCATGCCCAGATCGACTCTACTCCTTCTACTAGGCCCCACTCCATAACAGCATACCCAGCTACTAAGTGGGTTAATCCACTGATGAGTATGGTGTCCCTATGATCCAATCACCAATCAGGAGTCTCTGAACCCAGTAAGTTGACAAGACTAACTGAAGGCAAAAAATGGCACCCAAAGGGTAATGGGTAAAAAATGAGAATTAAGAAGAAATCACTGAGTTCCAGTATGGCTTAAATGTAAATATTTGTTCCTTTTGTTTCAAGATTTCTTAGTAGGTGTCCCTGAGGGTATAAAACATTGTCAAAAGAAAGTTACAAAGACCAAAATAAAGGAAAAAACCTTTCGTGTTCATAGAAAGGAAGAAAGTGTAGCAAAAATTGCAATTTTCCCCAAATTGATCTATAGGATGAAGACACTATTCAAAAATTCACAGATAGTTTGTCTAAAAACTGAGACATTAATCCCGAAATTCATATGAGAATACAAAGGATCAAGAACACAGTTAATCATCATTCCCATGATCTCTACTGACATATGCAAGGCATTGCCATTTTAGAGGCTGATGCAAAAGAAAAGGGTAAAAATTATGATATGCAAAGTAAAATCTAAAATCGTAAAACTACTTGCGAATGTTACATTTCTTTTTCAATTTATTGGTGATTATAAAATTTACAAACATACTTATGGTAAGTAAAAGGTAATAGATGGTAAATATAAAAATTTCTGTTTTGAATAATACCAATAATAAATGTTATAAAATAAAAATAATAAATTGCAACACTAAACTAATTATAAAATTGAAAATATGTATGAATATGAATAACATAATATTTTACCAATAATACCCAAAAGAAAACCTACTAATATAGGGATATATAATTCTTATAATGAACTTGATACTGAATTATACATTTCCTATAAAGTAATCAAGAATGTGATGCAATTACAATCAAAATCCTCATGATTCATATTTGGGTACAATCAGGAGTGCTTCTTAATTTCTGTGATAAACTTAGAGTTGAATTTTGGTTACTGACCTCATAAATAAATATGATGATTGTGTTTTCTATTCCCTTTCCCTCAGGTAACTAATAAAAATCAATATATCTCCTGGCATGTCACTGCTCAAATCCTTTCTTGAGATTCTACTGTGGTTTGGATACGCCTTTAGTGTTTCTCAATGGTTTATACGTTGTACTGGTGGAGGATGGGTGGAGTGTCTAAGAGACGGGACCAGAGGGAGGTTCTTAGGTTACTTGAGGATGCTGCTCTTAATGAGGATGCAGAATGATTTTCATGCATCCACTTGCTTATTCTTACAAAAGCTGCTGTCATAAAGCCAGTCTGCTGATAGGATCATTTCCTCCACATCTGGACTTGCTTTTACCATCCCTCGTGACGTGATGTTGCTCAGAAAGGATTTACTACAGCTGTCTGTGAAGACAGTGCTCTTCAACCCCTATAACTGTAAACTATCTAAACTTCTTGAAAACTGCAGTATTCTGTTACAGTAACGAAATTGTGACTAATATGGCTACTTACACTGGAAGAGAAACATATTTTTTTACTGTCTTTTTCCAGAAAGGAATGGGAATACTTTTTTCGTACCTTTTACTTCCTTCTCTGATGTGTGATTTGAAAGTTAAAACCATAAAGCTATAAGTTTTTATTTATGTTCCTGTCTTCTCTGTATTACATATGAATAACACTACTTCCTGGATCAGGGAATCTGCCTTCTGTATTTTTCTGTTTGATTTCTAATTCAGATATATGTGCCCTAACACTTTGCTGCAGATCCTATTTTGTAATTTTTTCTTTGTGAGAGAAATTAAGTCAATTAGGTCTTTTTTTAAAATTAGTTCTTATTTGTCAAAACACTACCCTAGTTTTTTAAATAAAGCAAACAATTTTCACCTCCTCATTCAGGAAAATTCCTGAGGCCAGTCTTCTACATCATTAGTGAAACTAGACTCTTGTTGGTTAGTGTGATGTTTATTTGATTTCTTATATCTTTTTTTCATTTTCCTAAAATTTTACCTTCATAAATTATTTTTATATTGTCTTAATTCTTTTCCATCTGAAGAAATAGACAGTATTCACTAGTTATCTGCATAATCTGGTCATGTCACACATATCCAAATTTTGAATAATACTATTATTGTCAGATAATTAAAAGGAATTTCCATATGTTCATTATTTACTTCAAATGATAGCTAAGAAGTATTTCTTGTGGTTTAGTTTATGATTTTCTTGCTACCTTTGCTGGATCTCTTACACCAGTTTGACATAGTGAAAACTAAAAATTATTCTCTGCTTTCTTTAGTTGTTGTTATATATGTATTTCATATTTTAAACCAAAGTTCTGAAAACCTCTTGCATAAAGGTCAGATCAGGAATATATCTGGTTTTGTAAAACCCAATAACCTCTGTCATGACAGCTCAACCTCACCGTTGTAGCATAAAGGTAGCCACTACAAAAAAGTCAAAAAGATAATAAATGTAATATTATTTCTTTTAATTAAATTAATATTCTGATACTTTGTTCTGTATAATAAAAGAAGGGAACTAGTATTAGCTATCAGCAGGCAAAGTTACACATTTTCCAAAGATAATAACTTCTTTATCCAAATCAAATGACTGAGTCTCTCAGTGTGAAATGACAAACTCCAAGAATAGATTTGCAAATTTAATTTTTTAATTTTAACTCTCACTGTTGATGTGGACTGTAGTTTCACTGATCCCCTGCCTTCTTGTCTATCTATTAACATTTTAATATTCCTGATAATCATTTTCTACTGCTGTGTAACAAAACCACACAATTAGCAGCTGCTATGGTTTGTATCTAGATGTCCCTCCAAAACCTCATGCATGCGTGGCACACTTTTCAGAAGTGACTAAATTTAGTTTATTGCTTTTTGGTCCAATGCTGGAATTAAGGGTGTGAGTGCTACACCCTGCTTATGGCAGGTAGCCTGCATACAAGAGACAGAAAGAGACTTGTCTGTCTGTCTGTCTCTTTCTCTCTCTCTCATTGCTTTTGCTGTCTTCCACAGTCATGAACTATTGCCCTCTGTCATATGTCACCCTGCCTTGGAGCCAACTGATTATAGACTGAAATCTCTACAAACTGTGAGCCAAATAAATCTTTCCCCTTTAACTTTTGGTGTCAGGTGTTTTGTCTCAGCAAGGAGAGACAAGTAACTAAGTCAGAAGCTTAGAAAAATGAACATGTACTCTCCCAATTCTATGAATCAGTGTCCAGGTGTGGTCTAACTGGATCTGCTGCTCATAGTGTCAAAAGGATGCAGAAAGTGCAATAAATGTGCTAGGCAGGGCTGTCATCTCATCTGAGGCTAGGAATCTTTTAAAGTGCTGGACTAATGAGTAAATCCACTTGGAATAATCTTCATTTTGATTAACTGAAACTCAGTAAGGTAGGGTACTTAATTTCTTCAAAATATCTTCACTTTTGCCACATAAAAAATTGAACTATCAAAATTCTTTATTCATTGAAGCCTACTGACACACACTCAAGATGTGGCAAACTACACAAGGGAATGCATACTAGGGTGATGGGGGCATTTTGGAATTGATCCACAGAGCCATGTAGTATCAAAAAATTCCCAGAAAATTTTTTCAGTGAAATAAACAATTGCTTTTTGAAATATGGAAGTGAAGAGTATCACTAATAGAAGAATAAAACTTTAAATGAGAAAATAGTTAAACAATTTATTTTTACACTTATTTTAAACAATATAGAGTTGTCCTACTTTTGTTTATTGAAAAATAAACTATTGAAACCAAATAGAGTGAAACAAAATACAAAAATATATGGTATAGGTAATTAATTTTGATAAAAATGTCATTTAAATTACTACAAAATGGAAATTTTCAGCAAATGTTGTACAACAAATTGAAAAATTAAACGTTGACCTCTAAGTTACCTATATATAAATACATTCATTTTGATGGCCATAGATCTAACTCTCAAAGCTCAACATGCCACTACTAAAAGAAAGTATATTCCTGAAAATGTGTTCATTACCTTATGATAGGCAAGATATCCTAGACACAAAACAGAAAGCTACAAAATAAACAAGAAAAACACTAAATTTTACTTTACAAAATTAAAAGTATGTTCAACAGAAGACACTGTTAAAGAAATGAAAATTCTAAGTACATACTTGGAGAAATGTCTCATCACACAAATAGCTGATGAAAGACTTGTAGCTAAGTAGTTCTGCAGAATGTATTTTTTAAAACTCTTATAACTCAATAAATTCTATGGAAAAGAGTGAGAAAAGGCAGAGAGAGAAGGAAGAGAGAGAGAGAATGTTTTGCACATGTATTGACTCCCCAAGAAGAGTGTAATACTATGTGTTACGAACATTACTGATAAAAATGAAAACAGAAAAAGAAAACAGCTCGCTTGTAAAATTATTATCTGCCTATTTATAATATGCATGTGTTCTTCAGAGAGAGAGAGAGAGAGAGAGAGAGAGAGCAAGATACTTTACTCTTCTGCCTAGCCAGTGTTCTTGTTGCTTTACATACGATGTATGAAGCTGTGGCACCCACTTCACTACTATGAAAAGAGGAAGCTAACATCTCAAGAAACCAATGCAAGAATTAACAAAAGAAATATTGCTCCTAACTTAGCCAGTTTTGAAGCTACAAAAGTGTGTAGTTTTTATCATTGGAAATAATTCATTTCTTCATTCTACCATTTAGAGTTGAGTTGAATCAACTTATTTGGAGTTGAATCTTCCTCCTTCACACTAAAAGCACATCAACTGACATATGTGAAAGAAACGATAGGAAATCCGCAAATAATGAATGCAGTGCTTCAAAAGATGTACCCATTACTATCCTAATCATAAACAATTTACATGAAAAAAGATGATCAAAACTTTCAAGTTTTGATTTTTGGACTGTTTTTCAGTCTTGTTTAAATTTAAGAAAATATGTTCTTTTTTTGTATATGTTTCAAGAATATAATTACAAAGCTATTAATTCTGTTGTTCTAACTAATTAAAAAGAATCTTGTCATCTAGATTAACACCTATAAACCATCTTTCTGATGCATAATATTTAGGGAACTAGAAGCTCAGAATGGAACATTATGAAATTTCACAAAAATGAATGTTTTATATAGATATGAAACATACTTTGTATTCTCTCTTTATACCTTTGACATCATTTAAAAAGCTACAGAATTATGAAGAAGGCACCATCTGTTTTTCTTTCCCCCTCCCCTTGGATTTTAAATATACTTGGAACAGTTTTTGAAGACCAAATGTACTCCTTAAAAAAAATTTAAAAAAATTATGTCTCTAGCTGAAGTTTAACAGGAAACCTTTAAAGTAATTCAAAAAGCAAAAGATTTTGAATCAGAGTGTTGCAGTTCAAGCCAGCCACTTGACTGCTGGAAGATAACGGTTAGGACAGTTAAATATGTCAACCTTATTTCCCACACTGGAAAATGCATAAAACATGTTAAAACAGCAATGTCTTCAACCAAAATTTCAAATACTATTTTACATTATATTACTTATACCTTGATTCAAAATATTTTGACTTTTTGATACAAACAAAATGATTAAATGGGTTAAGGAGCTAGAAAGCAGATGGTTCTGGGAGGCAAACTGGCCCATTATTGTTCCAAAATGCATAAGGCATGCTTGGGTTTTCTATGAATAGTGCCACCCCTTATGACTTTACCTGTGATAATTTTAGGACAGAGGTAAACAACAGAATATAAAAAAAATAATAAGTCCACATCCAGAGCTGCGGGCAAAATTTGAGGAGTTGTTTTTACCTTTTGTAATTGTATACCTATCACTTCTTCAAAGAATGCTCTCTGCTCAGTGACTGCACATTGGTTCTCGCCCACTTATCACCCATAAAAATTACTATTCCAACTCAGCCTGTATTTCCTGTATTTCCCAAGTTCTACCAGGTAGAGGTTGTTCTATTTTTTTTTTCTGCTGAATTTTCCCAACACCTGGAACAGTCTTTCACATGTACTGTTTCTAAATAAATACATGTGATAATTGAATAAATGAACAAATATCTTGATAAGAAAACAGACTACTAAAATGTATACTTATGACTGGAGGAGACAACATGGCTGATTAAAGGAGGAGCCTCATTTAGAGCTACTCAGAGAAATTCAACTAAAACACAGAGCACTAACTGGAACTGCCAGGAACATGATTAAAGACTGCAGGGGTGCATAGTAAAGAGAACAGCTAACCCATCTCCTATGACCTGTAGTTTGAGAGGCATGGGGAATTAAACAGCCTTGTACCTCAGGACTGTGCAGCCCTGTACTGTCCCCACACTGTTGGGGGCTGGAGCAGAAATTGCACCCACAGCAGAAGCCCATCTGGCTGGAGGAAGTTACAGGCTACAGTAGAGGCAGTTGATGGTGGCGGTGGGACTTGTAAAGCAACAGATGGGAAGTTAGCACCCCACCTAAGGAGAAGAGTAAGAATTGGGACTGAGCAGCCTTCGACTGTAACAGCTGGAACAGAGGACCAGATCATATCATGGCATCCCAATTCACCCTGCAACAAGTGATCTGAGAGAACAGAGACTTTCCAGGGTAAGAGGAACACAGAAGACTGAGCAAGGACCAGGAGGACCCAAAGGTATACAAGACTGGAAACAGGCCTTGCTTCTGTCTAAAAACAGCACAGCATCTGCGAGAGGGATGCAACCAAGGGTAGGGAGTGGGAAGCTGCTAAGGGACAAATAGAATGCACTGGCAGAAGACTCTGGACCTACATCTGGAGGCCAAGATCAGCCTCATAACCAGCACAAACTCTACTGCAGGCTTGGCAGTGTCACCTAGTAGTTTTGGACTCCTCATTGACACCAGAGGAATTTTGATTTTTAATTAAATTTAATTTTTATTTTCTGTTTCTGTTGGTTTGTTTTCCATTCATTTTCTTTCTTTTTTTTTTTTTTCTTTTACTTATATCTTTGTTCTGGTCTATTTGTCTTCTTTTCCCCTTTCCTCAATTTACCTCTTTAGATTTAATTATATTTTCATATGAGTGGATAAGTACTCTAATTTTTTTTGGTCAAAATCAATAATTCCTTAACTACTCCTTCATTCTTTCTCTTCTGCTCTCTTCTCCAGTTTCTGAAAGCTTGCATGATCATCCTTCATCTTCCAGTCTGACTTCTACTTTGTTTCTTTTCAGTTATCTCTGTTCTATCCATTATTCTTCTTAAATTTTCCCACCACAAGGTAAAACCACTTTACCAAGGGGAAATATTTTGCATACAAACTCCCAATTTACAATCAGTTGTGTTGTATAACTATAGATCTTGCTTCTATGGTTAATGGTATAAAGTTAATAGTCACTAGTTTGTCAGTTTCTAAACTAGGCTTGATGCCACTTTTAGTGCTATCTATAGTACTATAACTAGGATGTCATATCTGTTTTAATCAGTTGTTCTCACTTATGTAACAATACTGGGAAGTTTTCTGAGGCAAAAACCTCACCACATTCCAGAATCAAAGGAATAGGGACTGAATCAAACAGATAACAACATCTCATCTAAATTAATTGGAAAGGTAGAATCTTGGGACAGACACAAACCAAGAACCTTCTGCACACAGAAGACATTCCTGAAGAACAAAGTTTGCTTAGAGAGACCTTGATACTAGTGGCAAATCTACTACCAAAAAAATTTACAAGGATGAACACAGAAAACAAAATAAAAATTTGAAATAGAAAATGACAAGAAGCAGAAGCAAAATACAATCTTGAATCGCCAGCCCACACAGAACTAGTCCAGGAGACAACAAGATAGAGGAAAATGAAAGAAACATGCATGACATTTCTGAATAGATAGTATCTGAAGTAAAGAAGCAAATCTATGAGGCTACTGAGGAATTCAGATAAGAAATAATCTCTCAGGTAAAAAAAGAAATGCTAATATTTGTAAAGAAATTGCTCAGCAAATCTAGATAGGAAGAGAATGGAGATAATGAATGATCAGTACAAGAAAAATAGAATGCATAAAACAGATTCAGATATTCAGGAAATTAAAAATTCCACTGAAACATGGCAAAACTGCTTGAATAAAACTGAAGACAGATTTCAGACTTTGAAGACAGGGTTCATGGCTATCAATCATGGAAGGCAAGATCTCTTGAAGATAATGTAAGATTGGAAAATAACAATACCACCGCTGCAAGAGAACACAAAGCAAAATAATATAAGAATAATTGGTAGTAATGAAAAATCAGGAGTCAACAAAAATGAGCTAAAAAATTGCAGAAGTAATAGCAGAAAATTTACCAAGCATGGAAAAAGAATCTGGCATGCAGATAAGTGAGCATTTAAAAGTCTAATTAACCATAACCAAAATAAATCTACACCCAAACACATAAAAATCAAGATCCTAGAAATTCAGCACAAGAGGAGAATATTAAAGTAATGAAAAGAAATAGATCACTTATAAAGGAAAGCCCATCAGAATCATGGTAGACTTCTCCACACAAACCCTCAAGTCAAGAAGAGTTTGGAATGAACTGTTTCAAGATCTGAAAGAAAATAACACCCAACCCAGATTGATGTACCTGCAAAACTATCTTTCAAAGTTAGTAGAGAAATAAAATACTTCAGTGACAAAGAACAACTGAAGAAATTCATGACCACCAAACCAACACTTCAAAAGGTACTAAAAGATATTAGAGACAGAGATAAAAATGACCACAATTTCAAGAACAACAATAGAAAGAAACCACCAAGCAGGACAATGAATTAAACACAGGGAAAAGTAGGGAACTAACAGCAGGAAAATAACATGACAAAGATAAGCCAATACATAACAACTATAACTATGAATGCAAATGGGCTCAATTCATTAATCAAAAGAAACAGACTGGCAAAATAAACAAGATCCAACAATATGCTGTAGTGAAGAAATACCATTTAACTCAAAAAGAAATTCATAAAGAGCTCGGGGCTTTAGCTCAGCAGCTCAAGTGCTTGCCTAGTAAGCATGAGGCCATTAGTTCATTTCCTGGCACCAAACAAAAAAGAAAGAAAAGAAAAGAAAAGAAAAGAAAAGAAAAGAAAAGAAGTTCACAGACTAAAAGACAAATGATGAAAAAATACTCCATGCAATGGGAACCCAGAAAAAAAGCAGGGGTAGCTACTCTGTTTGCAGACAATGTGAACTTCAAACTAAGAATAGTAAAAAAGAGATGAAGAAAGTCACTACATATATGTTAGGGGAAAACTTTGACAGGAGGAGATAACAATCATAAATATGTATGCTCCAAGTATAGAAACATTCAACTATATAAACAAATATTGATAGACTTGAAAAATCAAATGAGCAATGAGAAAATTCTAATGGGGGACCTTAAAATATCTCAGTCACAGATAGCTAGATCAACCAGAAAAAAATCAGCAAAGAAATACAAGAACTGAACCAAACTTGTGAATAAAAGATGTTTATAGAGTGTTCCACCCAACAACATCAGAATGCCCATTATTTTTAGCTCTATATGGGATAGTCTCTAAAATACACCATATACTAGTGCACAGAACATGTATAAGTAAATGCAAATGATTTGAAAATATTTCATGTATACTATCTGACCATAGTGCACTGCAGTTGAAAAGTAATGAAAAAAGAAACTGCAAAAACTCCATAAACACATGGAAATTAAATAACACTCTCCTGAACAGCCAGTGGGTCACAGGTGAAATCAAAAAAGAAATTAAATAATATCAACAATTAAATGAAAATGCAATATATCAGAA
>RJWT010040721.1:0-12447 GCA_004365215.1 Cuniculus paca
AGAGGCAATAACCAAGTGGCAATGCATGGAGAGGAAGAGATGGGTGTCAGCATCTAGAGCTCAAGCATGAGTACAGATGCACAAGGGTTTGAACGGCAATAAAAATCACTTGGCTTGAGCATTTTTCCTATTTTTACTGTATATTCTCCCGAGAGAGGGATATAAAATACATATTTAATTAATTAAGGAATCTCCATGCTGGCTTCATTCCATGATGTGGTAGATGGCAGATCTACAGTAGACCTTGCAAATTCAGGGAGTAAGGCGTACATTTTAACAGGTCAATTTTCCAAGCAACAAATTCTGTGCCTTGTAAAATTGTAAAGTCAAACTCTTAGTGGCATCTTTAGAATCCCTTCTTTATTCAGGTGGAGTGAAGCACACTATATATTCCTCTTTAGAAGACGCTGGGACTTAACCACATTAGCAACTTCCCCAAAATACTTTTTAACCTGCTTGCTACTACTATTTTTTTAAGTTCCTTCGACATGGATGAAATCTTTAGGGCTCATTTAATTTGTTCTTGTCTTCTTTTAAGCATAATTCTGTGTCTCATTTGTTTTATGACTATCTGTTGTTTCTTTGTGTCTGTCAAAATTTCCATGACAACATTGAAGTACATACATGTATCTTTCACAAGAGCATTAGCTCCTGAGATTTTTTTAAAAAAATATTTGCATTACTAGTTTTTTTGTCATAAAGAAAAGATTAAGAAAAAAACAATGCTGAGATGAAAATCTTAAGGATGATACTCTAGAATATAACATCATTTACCCTGTTTGGAGAATTCAAAGTCACTATTAAAGTATATTTAATTACTTAGAGCCAGTGTGCCTCAAAATTTGCAGAAAGAATAAACAGTGCTAATATAAATCTTTTTTAATTCAGTGATTTGAAGCTATCTCTACCAATTACCTTCTTTTGCAGAAATGTATAGGATGAACATTGCAAAAAGAAATGTGGGCTCAGAGTTAAAAATGGAGACTATTGTAATTATATTAAAATGAGTGTAATTCATTGATCTTTAAGGCATAATTTTAGTACTCACCTTTGAGTACAAGGTTTCTACTACAGAAAAATATTTTTATAGAGTCTTAAAAAAGTAAATTAGTATTTTAAATAAAACTGAAATTTTTTATGAGCACTGCAATGTTGTCATATGGTCTCACAAATGATGGGCATCATTATTGATGAATAAGTGAATAAATATTAGCCCTAAATTCAATTTCCTTCAACTTTCTTTACTACCAGGCACAAGAATGTAACCTACTTTCAAAACTAAAGTCTGAAATAATGATTTTTATTCAGGAGACCAGCATAGTTCATTTTTCATTCTGATGGATATCTCATTTATTAGGCACAGAATTCACTGTGCTCTAGTGCCAAGAATTACTAAGCAACAGAACATATGTAGGCGGATGTGATGTTTGCATATTCACACAATATGACATTTACACCAAGATCAGAAGTATATTATTGCTGAAAGGGAAGAACAGTAATGGAACAAGAGGTAGTAATA
This sequence comes from Cuniculus paca, assembly GCA_004365215.1. NCBI lineage: Eukaryota > Metazoa > Chordata > Mammalia > Rodentia > Cuniculidae > Cuniculus > Cuniculus paca. Next base: position 1,520 of record RJWT010040721.1, read on the forward strand.
TTCTTTTATTTTATAAGGTATCATTCACAAAAGTATCTCCATGATCTTAACAAATAACCCTCTGTTATAGAAAACAAGTAAATCCAGAGTGACATTCACACCTCCCCACATTTAGTTCTTCCAAAATGCCAGGAAGGAAAACATACTGCTTGAAGCATTTTTTATGCCTTCTATAGCATAACACCTAGTATGGCGTGAACACAGGAATTGCCTATCAGCCTGAGCTGAATACTAACTGTTTTACAGCATCAAAATTAGGAAATATTCAGGAGTGTTCTACTGAAGACTTTTCCCTGAGGACCCTGAAACTTGGCAACTTTTTCTGATAGGCAGCTACTTCTGTTCCCTGCCTCTATGTTGATACAGGAACCAAATATGAGCACAAGGTTGAATGAGTGAAGATGATAATTACCTCACAAGGAAAGTAAAATAAAATGTTTCCAATGCCAAATAGTGCATGAACTGGGCCTGCTCAAACTTACCTCCAGTTTAGGGAAGTGACTCCAATTTATCTCTTTACAGCAAATCTGTGGCATGCATATTTCAGTTTCTTGTCAACATGCAATACAGTTTACAGATAAATTGAATAAAGAAACGGTTTCAGAGGAAAATCCCCTCCAAACATCTTCCAGAGTGAGATCAGCCATTCTGTAAGCAAATCAATATGTTTTAGTGAAATATAACCATTTCTGTAGGGGAAAATTTCTGATTGAACAGTGGTAAACATATTTTCAAAACATCTAATTCTTGCCTAAATATCATCAATGGATACTTGTTGTGGTTTTGTGAGCACCTTTAGATTTTTAGATAGGGCTTCCTCTGGCAGTATTCTTTCATAAGAGTCGTATTCATTAACTTTGTTTTTAACAGAGCAAAATATTCTCAAAGAGCTGGACCCTTTTCTCTCCTTCCCAGTGAATATATTTTACAAAGGCTTTCATAATTTTCTTAAAGACTTAAACATGCCAACTATATCTTTTAGGGAACTTTTCCCTATTCATAGTCTTCAGAGGAACTGCATGAATTTATTATTTGAGAAAAGCTTGGAAAATAATCCTTGTTCCTATGCAGGAATAGTCAAGGCACATTCTACTACCTGAGGCATGGCTTCAGATCCTATATGGAGGTTCACAAAAGAAATAAATAAGAAATAAATAGCTAATAGTTGCTAATTATTTTTTAGAAGAGATATTTTTCAAATCACAATAATCTACTGACTCCACTACTATAAATATTTCCACAAGTATAGCAAAAATATGATTTTATCATTGCACAGAAAGCTGCACAATCATTAAAATTTGCTAGAACACAGCCCTGTGTTCTTGTTACATGTGCTCTTTGCCTCCTAAATCAATTTTGACAACTGGGAGTAGCAGAACTTTCAAAGAATGTCTCATCTTTCCTAAATTTCGATGAGTCTGAGAGCTGTTCATTAAAAAAAAGACAAAGATACATAGTATAAAGAAATTTGATCTTCAGATTTTAAAATAGGGATTAAAAAATTTTCAAGTAGAAAACCTAGTTGCAGGAGTCTCAATCAATCATCCTGTGAACAAAGCAAACATGTCTTGAACTATTTTCCAAAAGAATAACTTTTCCACTTGACTCTTAATCTCTATTGGTATAATAATAATAATAATAATAATAACAATAATAATAATAACAATAATGGTAAATAGCCCCTGAATAAGGAGCTCCACCAAAATGAAAAGGAAGGATAGAGAGAAGAAAAGGAAGGAACAGAGCTCGTTGGCAGTCAAGTCACCTAGATTGATTATTTGTAGATTTTTTTTCCCTTTCTTACTTCATAGTGGGTACAAAGATGAGGTCCAGGCATCTTCATTTCAAACAAGATTCTCTTTCATTTTGCTGAACTCTATATCTTGGAAATCTATGAATAAAGATTTGTAAACCATAAATTGATATTCTTCGTTAAACTGCAGTCATAATCAGGTGATTTTTAAGATTGTTTGCTAATCTATAGTTGCCTATTTCTGTCCCCATAATGACCTCTCTGTTGCTCAGGCTCCCGAACTGGGGAAGAGCATTGTAGTAGATTGGTAACTGGTGGTAAACTTAAACACCAGCTAAACTGAATCAGTGTGGTGCTGAGTGTAGATGGCCCACCTGAGGAAAGCTGCCTAAAAAGGAGACCTGGAGAGGAAGAGTAGCGTTGTGAGTTCTCCTAAGTGTTATGGTTATTCGGAACTGTTGGTTCTCCTGAAGAAGCTTGTCCTGCTGGGTTCCCTGATATGAACTTGGCTGTTCTCATCATCAAAGGAACTTGGAACGTCGTTGCTTAGAATGGCTGCAGTTCACTTTGGGGAAGCTTTGGTCCTTACTTCGAGCATTGCTTCCTGGTTCCAGAGGGAAAGATGTGTGCTGTTCAATCTGCAGGAGAAGCTTGTCACAAAGGCTTCCCAATATGAACTCGGCTGTTCTTATCATCAGAGGAGTTCGGGAACTCATTGTCACTGAGGATGGTTGTGGTACTTTTTCAGGGGAGCCCTAGTCCTTATTTTGAGCATCGCTTCTTGGCTCTAGTGCAGAACCATCAACCTACTGGCACAGATCTTTCACCTTGCTGGCATAGACTTTCTAGCTTCCACTGCTGACCTTTGGGCCTTCCCAGTGCAGATCCATAAAATAGACTTGCATGAGTCATGGTTGTGGGCTCTAGGCCTCCAGTTGGATTCATGGGAGGCATTGTCATGGGCCCCAGGTTTTCTGCTGAACTCATGCAGAATATTGCCATGAGATCCAGGCTCTCAGCTGAATTCTCTAGGTCTATGTGTAAACACATTTCCTGCACTTCTTGTATTTGACTCTAAGTGACTAGCTTAAAATAATACTATAAATTTTATATTGTATTCCTTGCAACCTCTAACTAAATGAAGCATCATGACATTTTCTTTGTTCTACCAGCAAATCTGATCTGTTCTGAATCCCATTAATAATGGCTTTCTTTCCTTACAGTAATGTTTTTTATAAAACTCAAGACCAAAAAAATTAGCTCACCTGAAACTTGTTAAAAATGCAAAATTTTAGCTCCTAACAGACCTTTCAAATTTGACTGTGAAAGTGGATAATAGAAAATTTTGTTTAACCTAGCATCCTTGTGATTCTGATGCATTCTTATGTTCAAGAAGCACCACTGAAGAAAAACTGCTAGTTAAGAAAAATTATATTAATGTAAGTCCAGATATCAGCTCTCACAGATGATATTTTTTATTTTAATAGATATCTTCCACAGTGAAGCAAACATAGTAAAGATTAGTGTGAAAGAGTTCAGAAACCACAGATGGTAGGCTATTTTGAATCAGGAAGGCTATCATAGTATGTTTCAGCTACTATAACAAAAATATCACAGACTGGGTAGCTTTTGGACAATAGAGATTTATTTTCCACAGATCCAGAAGCTAGGAAGTCCAAGATCAGGTTTCTGGCATATTCTGTTCTAAAATATGGTTCAGAAACAAATTGTTCCCTCACCAAGTAGAAGGCTACCAAATTCTATTGGGATTTCTCTTGTAAGAGAGCCAATCTTATTTATGTGGGCTCCATCCTCAAGACCTAATCATGCCCTAAACCCCACCTCTTAGTGCCATCAGACTGGGAGTTAGAATTTCAACATACTAATTTCAGGAAGATACATTTAGTCCACACCAAAAACCTTTTCACATTATAGGCTTTCAAGCAATGTCAACTTACTTTGTGCTTGCAAGTAAGGACAAAAAAAAAAAGATCTTGGCCCTTGTTTACATTTAAATCACTTGAGGTGCTTTGTTCTTACTTTCAACTCATTGAATTTATGGGGCTGAAGGTTCCAGAGGTTATTTTTATATATATTCAGGCTTGAGCACCACTAACCTTCCTCAGTGTCTATGAAAACTGCCTCAGAGACGCCTGGAAAGAGTTTACAATACAGGTTGCTGGACTCCTTCTCAGAATTTCTGGGTCAATTTGTCTTAGATGGGGCAGAGAATTCATACTTCTAAGACTATAGTTGCTATTGGTTGGGGAACACAATCTGATAATTTCTGTAGTGGGTTCTGGTGTCAATGTTACTCACTTTAAGAAAAGCCTATTGCAAGCCTATTTCTGCTGGTGAGACCAGTGCCATAAGTTTTGAAATGCAAGCTGGGGTGATATTTAAATTTATTCATCTGTTAGGATGCTCACTCATTCCTGCAACAAATGTGGTTAAAAGAACCTCCCTTTCTCTTCTTTTTTTACTCCTTAACCAGACTTTCTGTGAAAGCATCTAATACTGACATCCAAAGAAAATCCAATTTAATATTGTAACACCTCACTTTCACCAAGGTAACTTACCTAGTACTATTACTTTTAAAAGCAAAGAGGTTCCTGCAAAGCAAAACAGATAATATCAGCTGCAAAATCCATGTGGTCAAGAGCATTAACTTTATTGAGAGGGGGGAACCGCGTCAAATTACTCCTAATTTATATCCAGTTCTAACTAAGTTGATAAGATAATGTCTCTGCTTTCAGAAGATTAAAATCAGAAAATTTCAAGATGAACAATTGTATTAGCCTTCAGTTATTACTATAATTTATTAATAGTTAAAAAAGTTAACTAAAAGAAAACAAGAATTTTAAAGGTGAGAAACTTTGTTACACATGTATTTGAATAACTAAAAAAAAAAAAAAAGGAACTCACTGGTATCCTAATAAGAGCAGGTGCATCAAAGAAAAGTTAACACCACATGAGAAATAAATTATGATGGGAGCTGCTATGGGCCAGCAGTTACTCACTGGTTGCACTTACTATTCATCAGGTCCTACTCATGTGCTCTTCCATAAACCAACTTTATTTAATTCTCCTATCACTCCTGTGGAGGAATCACAGTTATCATCTGCTCTTTTTTACAGATGAGTGAAATAAGCATGAAGAAATTAAGTAATTGGCCCAAGATCACATAGCTGAAAGGGCAGGGAGGGCATTTGAATACAGGGAGCTGTGCTCCATACTCTAGGTATTGACTACCCCTTTTATATGTCCTGCCATAGTAGCTTTTAAGTATGGCCACTTCTCTTACTTTCTTAAATAAGGCAATAACCATACAGGAGGATATGTATGTGAAGACAATAGGAAGAACAGAATAACAATAGCAATATTTCTCCGGTACAACGAGAATAACACGTGAACTATGTAAGAATTCATCTGTCAATCAATTGGCCTTTATCTTATGTTTTGTTTTGACAGCTGAAAAAAAGCCTCCCAGAAAAAAGTCATTTCCAGAAACTTTCTCAAGAATTTCTCAATATGCATTTTTGAAACTATTGAAAAACAAATTAAAAGATGGCTTTCATTTCCAGTAGAGCCATCTAGAGCCAAATAGATACATAACCATTGTGATTGTCAGCCAACAGCATGCAGACATGGGAAATAAAATAACCATCCAAAGAACACAGGCTTCTGTTTGTTGAATTAAAAGAACAGTTCTATTAGCTCTGTGGCAGAGAGAATTAATAAACATTTGGTTCTGCTCTAACATTCAGTCAGTGGAAAACCACACTGCAAAACCTGCAGCAATTCTAACAATATATTTTTAAACTTTTGTTTGGCAAATTAAATGTGAATATTCCAATCACCAGGACAAGACATTTCAGTTAGTTTTTTAGAAAGCTATAACTAATTAGTAACTCAATAATTTTGCTGACAATCCCTGAAATTTTTTGAAACATTCTCTAAGGTTGGATGATTTTTCAATGAGCATGAGAGAGACAAGACTTCTGTGAAGAATCTGGTTTTATTTGGAGAAGGTCTTATTTAAGGATATTAAGGGATTAAAAAAAGAAAAAAATATTGGATTTCTTGAGGTTAATCTCAGATTCGTATTTCTCTGAATGTCCCCAAATACAGTCATTTATATTTGTTTATCTCATTGTCCAAGGAGAATAAAATTAAGCTTTTTTAAAAATTGTTTAAACTAGTACATGTTTGAAGTACATGGTTGCATTTATCATGGGGAGTTGGTACATGTGCATAACTCCTCTTTCCCTCCTTTTCTGCTCCTTCTAACTCTTGATCCCCTTCTCATTTGAAAAATCTCTATTTTAGTTGCTTTTTTCATTTTCTTGTTTTTCCATCCCCTCTCCCTTTTCTTCCTCCCTTTCCCTGCATCTATTGTTCCCATTTGAAAAAGATCTCCTTGCTTCTTATTACATTTTATTCTGCTCTTCATTTATATTTTGGGTTTCTTGTATAAGAAAAGCCATGCAATATTTTAGTTTGTATGTCTGATTTGTTTTACTTAACAGTTTGGTCACAAGATGAATCCATTTACCTATAAATACCTCAAATTTATCCTTCTTTGTGGCAAAGTAGCACTCCACCGTGTATAAACACTACATTTTCATAATGTGTTCATCTATCAATGGGTATATAGGCCATTTTGACTGCAGGAAACCTTAAAGAATTGCTTAGTGTCATTTGAGAAAGTGAACTTTTGATATTTTTTTCCTTTTTTGAGAAGAGGCAGGCACCATTTGGAAAATTATTTTGGTCAAATTCCTCCATGGTTAGAGCACTTCGTGTGTGTGTGTTACTGGGGATTAAATTCAGGAACATGTACATGCTAGGCAAGTTCTGTACTACTGAGCTACAACTTCAACCAATAGCACATTTTAAAATTCTGGAGAAATGTCTAAAGATCCTCTCCCTAGAGATCCTGTTCCTATAGTTTAAACTTTGGCATGTATATCTTTAAGTCTTCTCAAAATTGTTTTGAAAAAAAACATAATGTAAAACTTTAGCTTTCTTTTATGATTATGTAATGTTACAAGTAGGATATTTTTAAGAAGATTTTTCCATCAAGTTACTTTAACTGTTGTGATGGACCTTGAGAAATGCATCTTGTCTGCTATATTTCTTTTCATTTATTTTTACTCTGGGAGTATAATCAATAAGCAAGCACTCACTATCAATCTCCAAAGTGTATAGTCATGTGTTATTTTCGAAGCTAAACACCTCCTATGATGAATTACTGTCATTAGCAAGATGATTGTCTGTACAGAGACTTAAGACCACTCGGAAATGACTGAGCAGCTGTCAAAGGATAGGAGGGAACAGAGGTATTTCTGTGTCGATTACTTTCTGCTTCTGAAATATAATTATTTCTAAACCTTTGCATCTCTGATGATGCTCCATCAAGCTAAATTTTAAAACTGTTTTCTAACATGTTTTGTTATATTTCCAAATGAGGAAAGAGAACAATTTTTATTCCATGCCAAACTTGTCCCTAGTACTGGGGATGAGTCACTCCTATCACTGCCTTATCCATGGAGTGGACAGACGCAGTCAATAATAACAAGGACACATTTTGCATATATCAATGTTATTTCATGGGAAGTCTGTCTCATCCAAATTTCTTTTTTATTAAACCAGTGACCATAGCCCCAGAGGGGATACAAACTGAAATTCTGTCTTATAAAAGCATTAGGAACAAGAATAAAAAAAAAAAACTAACCAGAATTTTCATACTGGATCCATCTAGAAACCTCAAGATTTCTGGCTATAGAAGCAGTGGTAGGCAATTATGGAACCATTTAATTCTGGTTTTCTCATTATCAAAATGCCTAAAGAGCATTAAGTGTTATGGTCTGCTTCTTGGAATGAACTCATTTTCTCTAATTTCTTCTAAACTCTTTTTCTGTAAATCTGTAAGTAAATTCCTGTTTCCATTTCCTACCATCAACCCTAATCCATTTTTCTAATTCTCTTTGCTCTTACTCAGTAGTTTACAACTTTAGAAAGTTTAAGAACCACTACTGCAGGACTGATACACATGGATTAGTAGGACCCACCCCAAATTTTGGACTTGCTAGGTATGATACTGGTGGAGCCTGATAATTTAAATTTCTAACAAGTTTCAAGTGAAGACAATGTTTCTGGTAATCTCAAGTTGAAAAGTATTACTGAATCCAGACGGGAGCAGACAGGAATTTTCTGACTTCACAATGAGGTTATATAGATGACTTCAGTAACTTGAACCTAGAGCTGGTGATCTTGTTTTTCATTCAGTCTTGACCAATGTAATCCTTTTCTACTTGTGAAAAGGGCTTTCATTATAGGAAAAACATAGAGATAGCCCCTCCAAGCCTTCTGGACATGTCTACAGTACTGCAGGATTTAGGCCTTCTTCAGTGTTAGCGTCTTTTCTAGTTCCTTAGATAAAAATTCTTGTGGTTTGTCTCTCATCTGTTACCTGTTTCTCTTCCTTTTTTATTACAGTCACTTCTCTTGAACCACACCCCTCCCTTTGTGAAGAAGCTATAATTATTTAATATCATGAGAATTCAAGTCAAATAAAACCTTCATAAATGTGCACAAAGTCTGCATGTGCTCACCTGGTGGGATGAGCACGTTAAATTCTGAAAGGCAAAGCATCATACTTCTGAAGTATGAGGAAGAAAAAGAAGATATGTTTTTTTAATAATACATCTATAACTCTTGGTAAATAACATACTTCACTTTTCTTTTTATGCTCTCTGATGCTTCTTTCCCCAAATTCAACACTAATGGAGACAGATAATATAAAGCTGAAATTTATTGAGACACAGTAATTCATTATACATGTGTGATAGTTACCTGTTCCTGTCAATTTGAGTAAGAAATGCCCTACCAAATTGGATCAATGTAGGTCTGGGTGTGGCTAGAAAGGATTTACTGAAGACAGAAGACCTGCCCTGGGTGTGAGTGGCACCAACCAATTAGGTTGTCACCTGAATGAAATAAAACAGAAATGAAGAAAGAAAGCTTGCTTCTGTTTCTTTGGAGAAGCTCGTCTTTCCCTTCTCTATGGATATAGTCTCCTGGCTTCCAGCACAGACCAGTTAGTCTTCCAAAGCAGACTCTTCGACCTCCTAAAATGGGAACTCCCACAGGACAGTACAGTGAGCTCCAGGTCTTCAACTGGATCATTTTGATCTCCAGCGCATGACAGGCCTTGTGCAGTCTTTCACACCTGGCTCTGTGGGTGGTCACTGTAACCCAATCTTGTAGATTCTTGTATATTCATGTATCTTGTATTAAATCTTCTTCTCTAGTAAGCACTTACTGATACAACATGGTACATATTTATGACAATAATTATGTTACTAAATCTAAATTTTGACTCACAGTGATTGTGGATGGATAATAATATACAAAAGTAATGATACATGAAAAAATAAGTGAACTACCATAGAAAGATATAAAGGAAGTTTACTGTGGATGCCAAAGAGGAGAGCCATTTGTTAGGGGGAATAAAGCAGATACTACTCATTTATCTGCAATAAGATAGGACAGATGGCAACAGGAGAGGGCAAATGGAACCAAATAGAATAGAACTCCAAGTATCATTCCCTTGACCCAGAAAAACCCATCAGCATTTCCATACCATCCCTAACAATATGGGCTTAATGTATTTTAGAAAAGTTAAAATACAGGAATAGGATATCTGAATCTGACTCCTTCTATTAGTATAATTGCATGAATACCAAAGGTAAATTTTTGTAGGTGTTATATAAAATGAAATGAAATAAAATCTGTAATTTCTTCAAATTGCAATGTTCTGTGCAAAGATTATCAGGACTTGCCAGATACTTATTCAGGCTACTAAGTTATGATTTGCATTTTTCAAAAAATAATCATTCACTTTGGTCTTGTAATTAGAAATAACTTTTAGGCTCTTTACTGATCATCCAAGAGTTCTGCATCTTTTTCACTGAGGATCAAACTGAGAAAAATCACTGTCCTTCAGCTATAAGACACAACAGTGACCTCTGGTTGCTTATACCTAAGAGGAAACAGAAGAAAAGATAAAATAACAGCCTATATTAGTCAGCTTTTCTGTACCTAAGAGACAATACTCTGTATTCCCTGTTTAAAGGAAGACATATTTAATTAGGTTCTTCATTTCAAGGATTCCATCAACTGTATGCTGTTTATAAGGCAGAAACATAATGGCAGAAGAGTGCAGCAGATCAAAATGCATACTTCATGGTGCCCAGGAAACAGATCAGCGGAACAGTGCTAGAGAGGAACCAGCAAGAGGTCATATATAGTAATCAATGTTACACTTCTATGATCCAATCAGACACAATCAGACATGAGCTTTATCAATTTGCTAGGTGGTTCATAATCTAATGAAATCAACTTATCAGGACTAATGGTCACCCCTCTCCCTGATTTCAAAGTTCTAGTTCTACTTCTGACAGTTGCCTTCACTGATCTTTTGTTCTCCCAACTTGTTAATGAACTTTCCAACAATCATACAATTTTGGGGTTGGATTTCTTGCTTACTTGAACACCTGTAACTCGCATGACCCTTACAGGTCCCTTACTCTCTGGATCCAGCCCAACTCACCCACCTACTGCCATCTTCCTTCCACTTAGATTTCTAATATTAACTTTGACAAACTCTGATGTATGACAATTTTTCTTTATTTCCTAAGTTCAAAATCACAATTTACTCCCATTCTTGTTGAAAAAATTAAACTGATAAAATCTGTAAATTCTTTGCACAGCACAGGTAGTAGTAGGCTTAATTACATATGGAGATAAATGTTAATGCCTTTTACAAGATTAGAAAAATTATGCAAGCACACTTTTTCAAATCTATCATCAATATGTGTTTTAAACTAAAAGTGATACATTCAAATTAAATCACAAATGTTAGGTCACTTAAGTGAGGTGACTATTAAATTGCCAAATGACAATGACTGATTTGGCAGTGCTAAGTTAACAGGAAGTTCAGTGCAAGCTCCAGAATCCAGAGCTGTGCACAGATTGGAAGGAAATCAATTAAAACCTGGAAGGGATGAAATTAGAGGAACCAGCTGATACTAAAGACCCGAATAGGAAGTAGCATTGAGATGATTATAGAAGCAGATGACTGGTGTGGTTCATCTGCCACTAATGAGCT
>RJWT010040722.1:0-12447 GCA_004365215.1 Cuniculus paca
CTGGGCCCAGGAGGGCGCTTCTACCTCAGTAGCCCAGCCAGCCAGTACCCCTCAGTGAGCAGAAAGAAGGCTGCCCACAGAGGCATCCTTGGCCATTGGTCCTTCTCAGAGCCCCTCCCTGGGCTGGGGAGCCCAAGGCTGAGTGTTGCCAAGAAAACCAGCTCCCCTCACTGCTATGGAATTTGCATGAGTTCTCCGGGAAGGGGGAGGGTGTGTGCGTGGGCGTGCAACTTGGTGTGTGTCTGTTGTGGGTGTGTATCTCTGTGCGTGACTGCAGCAGGCTGTGTTTCAGTCATGCAGGGGTGCTTCAGGAAAATCCGTGCACTTGGGGAAGGCTACAGGCTCAGCCTCCTTCCTTTTATCGGCTTCTACATTCCAGAGTCAGCCGGGTTGCCTTCCTCAACCCTTCAGGCAGGCAGGCCCGAAGGCCTCCCCCGCTTTTCCTCATTCCAGCCTCCCAGGGTGTGAGGAGGCTCCTTGGCCACCTTGGTTTGGTGGGGGTGGGAGGCAAGGGGCCAGTTCTTGTCAGGGTTGGAGATGGCCCCCGCACCAGGCTTCTCCTGGGGAATGCGGCAAGCCTCTGACATTCCTGGAGGCTGCCTGAGAGATTTCATTAAGGAGAGAGGAGGGAGCTTCAGCCTGCACTGAGAAGGGGCCTGGCGACGGCAGGGGCCCTTGTTGGCCCTGAGCCCCAAGCCACTGGGTAGCTGTGATAGCAAAGGAAGTAGAGTAGCTCAGTGACCAGGGCTCACCTTCCCATTAACTAGACTTCAGACCCCAAGAAGAGGCCTTTGTGCCACAGGTTGGCCGAAACACTGGTTACTAGTGGGACTGGTGCTTGGTGGGTGGGAGAATGAAAAGGGCAAGACCCCTTTTGGGGCCACTATGTTCTCAGATCCCTGGGCTCAGGTGAACCTCCCTCGATGACTAAGGTGTTCTTCTGGCAAGGTCAGGGTTAATTGTAGGGTTAAAGGCTTACTCTGGATGCTTGACCCTGGGTAGGGACAGGGCAGGGAAGAGGCCTGGTGTCTGGGCCCGGTCCCAATAGCATCACACCTGCCACGTGCCAACAATGGCATTTGGACTGGCCCATTTCTAGCTTCCATATATCTCCTAGGGCCACAGGTGCTCCTGCCCAACAGGTAAAACCTCTCCTGAGATGGCATGTCCTGCCACCCTGAGGGCTCACTTGAGCCAAGGACTAGTCTTAGCCCTGGACTGGCAGGTCTGGTGGCTGCCAAGTCACCCACAGTGCCACTAAAGACACCCACCTGGGGCCACGCCAACCTCCTTGGGTGGAGGACAGAAGTGCCAGCTGTCAGCTGGTCTAAAGCTGCTGAGATCTAGAACTCCCTTCCTGGATAGATAGATGAGCTCGATGTTCTGGTTGTCTCCTTTGCAATCTTCTGGCTGTGCAGAAAACTCACAGGGAAGCTTTTCCAAAATATAGCTCTGCCTGGACCTCACCCCTACAAGTTCTTATTTAATTGGTCTTTTTATTGGGTGGGGCCCAGGTCTTCAGGAGTTTTAAAGCTTCCTGGGTGATCCTGACCTGCACTTAGGTGGAAAAGACCCTGGGATTACAGATGGAGGTGGAAGCTGAGGTGAAGTTACAAACCAGGCAGAAGGAGCAGATTCTGAGGAACCTGAGGCCTTACCCCTCTTCCTTTTATGTGGCCACCTAGAACAAAGAGCCTCCGTGACCTCTCTGCCCTGTTGAGCAGGGGCTGCTATGTCCCAGGGAAGGGGAGATAGGGCGGACCCAACCCAGGCTCTGAGCCTCCTTGGACACGTCAGTGAAACTGGAGCCAGCTACTCTGGCCGCCGGCACAGTCCCGCCTGCCTGGGGGGTTGGCAGACTCCTGGGGCTGGGCTGCTGCCAGGCCTGGCCGGCAGTGCAGAGCTTAGGCGGGCCAGCACCCAGAGCCAGAGGCCCAGAGCCACAGGGTTAGACCCACAGCACTCACCCCCCATTATCTTCTCCTAAGTGCCTGGCACAGGAAAAGGTATGTGGGCTCTCTCTGTCCATCTGTGTGTGTCTGTCTGTCCAAGCTATCCACCATGCAGCTGGGCACATGGCCTTCCCCAGGAGCGTGACATGTACCAGCCCCAGGACTGATATGGTCACCCAGGTACCTAGGTTCTTTCTCACATACTTACGTGTTCCTCCTTGATCCACAAGTAGGTGCCCACAAGTGTGTTGCACATTCAGAGATGGAGGGACACTCTGGCTCCCCTGAGAGCTGTGATGACGAATGCCCTTAGTTTTCCTTACTCACAGAGCCCCTCCCAGAGGTCATATGCTGTAGAGAGATGGCCAAAGGACAGCTCACCCCCCACACCCCTTTCTAGAACTCAGGACACCCCACCCCACCTCCCCACCAGCCTTAGAGTGGAAAGCAGCCTGGCCCCAGAACCCAGGGCCTCCATTGGTATGAAGGTGGTACAGAGCTCCTCGCCTCAGTGGCCTCCAAGCCCATGAGGCAGACAGGGCTCCAAGTTTATGGGTAACACCCTCAGTAACTAATGTTTACCAACCACTTGGCAAGTACTCTAAGTATATACTGAATCCCCTGAGCAGCAGGTGCTATGACTGATAGAGGCTGAGGTGAGTTCTTGCCAGGATGTCCTGCAGTGGCTAAGAATCCTGAGAGTCAAACCTGGACATCCACCCTGGCTACTGGGCGCTACAGAGCCTAGCCTTCTGCATGCAGCGTCTGTCCACCACACTGTGGACAGAAGTGTCAGGGGGAGAAGGTAGGCCCTGGACCTGGCTGTTACCCTTTTACCTCTATCCCCTTAAAGCCCAGGGCTGCTCCAGGATACTCCCCATACCCTTTGCAGAGGAAAAGGTCTCCTGTACCTGCTTCAGCTCAGTGCATCAGATATCAAAGCACAGATTCTGTTCCTTTCAAAGCTGCTCTACTCACTGGATAGTATAGCACAGTGGTCACCCCAACGAGACGCCTCCACCCTGCTCCCACTTGCACACAGGTCAGGCATGCACCCAGATCCAGATGGCAAAACTTATTAAAAGAACTACCTGTTTAAAAACAAACAGAACAATAGAAAACAACTAAGGGAGGGGGGCAGAGCTACTTATGCCAGCTCTGTAAGTAATGGAGGACCCGTCATGAAAGGCTTGAACTTGGACCTGAACTCAGGGCTCTGCATCCTATTGCATCCTTTCCAGGGTTTTTTTGTTGTTGTTGTTGTTGTTTTGTTTTTTCTTTTTTCTCTTTTTGAGACGGAGTGTCACTATGCAGTTCAGGCTGGTCTTGGGCTCACTTCGTAGCCCAGGCTGGTCTCAAACTTGCAGTGATCCTCTTGGCTCAGCCTCCCAAGTGCTGGGATTACGGGATCCAGGGTAAACTTTTGTGCTCTCAGGTTCCTTACTGGGGCTACTCAATCTGCTCTTGGTGCCAGAAAAACCCATGGTGGAGCCCCTCTAGCCACCAGACTGCAGCTTGCAAACTGAGTGGTTTTCCAAACTCCTAGCACTAACAACCCACTCTTTGCTGGGTCAGGTTGAGGCAGAGCTCAGACAAAGGAGCTCACCTCTGCATCCTGAGGAATAGGAAGCAGGTTAGCTACTGCCAGCCAGTCTCCTTGGCCAAGGACCTGGTACCTCCTGTCCTGACCCAGCCCTTTTCCACCAACTCGGATGTACATTCCATACCTTGTTACTTACCAACCAGGTGGCCATACTGTGAGCAACAGACCCACAGTGTCCTTCCCTCCCTGACTCCTTAACGATTGCTGATTCAAAGCCCAACAGATTAGGAAGCCCAGAACCCACAGCTGGTTGCCCTCCTCAGAGCAGAATGGAAAGCACTTCCCCAGCATGTACCCCAACCCCGAGGGGCCAGCCTGGACACTCTGCACTAAGTACTCCACGTGCATCCTCCCTCCACAGCCCGCAGTGGTCCTGGACAAAAGTGAAACTGAAATGCCGAAGTGTTGAACTGCCATTTGTGACCTCACTGCTTGTACACCTCTGAGCACAGGGCTGCCTGCCCAGGGTTAGAACTCTTAACCATGACCTTACATGAGACCCACAGGGAGCTGAAAGCAATGTGGCCACACTGGCCACATGTAGGATCTCCTTCTGCCTGAGCTCTGCCTGGCCATACTGAGAGAGCTGAGTGAGGGCGAGAGACCTCACTTCCCACATAAACATGGGGTGGGCATGGATCACCTGAAGCCCACATCTGGATGCCAGGTCCTCTACCACTTTCTGAGTCAGTGAGGGTAGAGCTAGTGGAGTGAGGGGGGGCCTGGGGGTGCAACACACAGGCCTTAGGTCATCAGATGCTGAGCTCCCATGATGCAGATGCCAACAGGCCCAGGAACACCTGAGGCCTCCTTTGGGTACTTGTTTCATCTAAGGCTTAGGGAGAGGCTCTGCCCAGGCAGTTCACTCAGCAGAGATATACTACCACGGCTCTGGAGACCATGGAGCAGAGGCAGACAGGGCAATGTCAACATGGGCAGGCTTCTAGAGAGTTCGCTATGGAGGGCACTTGATGGGTCAGAAAGGCTTCCCCAAATGGCCTCTGAAGGATGTCCATCATTGTTAATCAGTGAGGGGCTCCAGGCTAGAGATTCCTGGAAGAGGATGACTTCCCTGGCTGGGACACTGTAGGCAGACAGGGCCTACAGAAGTGACAGGGCCTCTTCCTTCACATAGAGCCAGCCAGTGAATTCCATGGTCCTATGCACCTGGGGAAGGAGAAGCCCATGGATGGGCCCCTTCCCTCCATCCCAATGTGGTGGGGCAGAGAGAGGCAGGCCAGGTGGGGGTCGGGTTACCTTCCTTGGCCACATGGGGGAAGGGAAGGGCCCGATTCTAGCACAAAAGGCCCTTGTGTGAGTAGCAGGCACCTGGAGGGGGATGGGATATAGGCTGTTGGGCAGGACCTGCCACTTGGGGACAGGCTGCTTAGGGACCTCAGGAATCACCAAGGATGACAGTTGTGACTGGATACAGCCCTCAGCTCTCCTAGGAGCCGAAATGGGCTGCAGAGGAAACTGGACCCATCCTGTGCTGGGCAGTTCCAGTGAGCCGGCCCAGCCATGACAGGTTGCTGAAATGTGGGGACCTGCAACTAGAGAGTGTGGCCCCTTCTCAAGGGTAGGCCCTAGGCTACAGCTCAGACTTCCTGGCATCTTCAAACACCCCTTGTCCTCTTACCCAGCAGTGGGAAAAGTAGCTTCTCCTTGAAGTAGGTACCTGGGAAACTGCACGCTGAAGGGATTCTGGCACATGGGAGGCACTGGCTACTGTCTGGTAGGGGACAGCTGCTGTTCTCTCTCAGTGCCCAGCCCAGGAGAGACCCCAAGAACTGTGAGGAGGAAGCAATCCTGTGTCACCCATTCAGCTTGCCACAGCCTCTGGGGACCCCTTATCTCTAATTCTTCGTGTTCAGGAGGTGGGGGGATCTGGAGAGACAGGCTTCCTGCCTCCCTACTCTGCCCCACCCCAAGACAAGGGGACACCTGCCAAGGGCTGCCGCCAGCCTCCACCCCTCCTCTAAAAACCATCCTTCTGGCCACATCCTGGCGGCCTGCAGCCCCCGTCCTGGGCAGGTCTGACTGCACAAGTGGAAAAACACCGATCCCATAGTTTCCATGTGAAGTCTTCCTGCTGCGGTCTCTCCTCACTGCAAGGAGGGAGGGATACAGAGTGTGGTGTGGGGGCCAGGGCCAGGGGCAGCCAGCTTCTCTGCTTACGCGCTGGGCCTCCTGCCCATCCATCTCTCCCAGACACTATGAGGAGGGGCTGCTGCTTCAGAACCCACAGTTCTTCCTTCTTTCCTGTCCACCACAGGCAGCCAGAGGACTTGGCTAGGCAGCAGGAGGCCCTGAGGTTCAGGAAGAGAAAGCAGTCGTGGTCGCTGAGTGCTCAGTGGTTGTCAGTTCTTGTGCTAGGCTCTTGTGTGCATCAGCCACTGGGTACTCGTGACAGCCAATATCCTAAGGTCATGTGGCGAGAGCATGACAGGGCTGGGCTAGGAATTGGGCTGGGGGCACCAGGGTTAGGGACCTGATTCATTACTGCTGGGTTCTGCATTTGGGGGCAGAGACTCAAGAATTCCCTTCTGGCCTTTCCTGATCTTAGCTACCCTCTGAACCCTGACTCGAGTCTCTCTGCTCCCAGGGACAGAAGATGTGTTCCAGGAGTCCCCTGCTGCCACTTCTACTGCCATTCCTGCTGCTGATTCTGGGGTCCAGGGTACAGGGCTGCCCATCTGGCTGTCAGTGCAACCAGCCACAGACGGTCTTCTGCACTGCCCGCCAGGGGACCACAATACCCCGAGACGTGCCACCTGACACCACAGGCCTGTATGTCTTCGAGAATGGCATCACCACACTGGATGTGGGCAGTTTGGCCAGCCTGCCGGGTCTGCAGCTCCTGGATTTGTCACAGAACCAGATCACCAGCCTGCCCGGTGGCATCTTCCAACCACTGACCAATCTCAGCAACCTGGACCTGACTGCCAACAAGCTACGGGAGATCACCAACGAGACCTTCCGTGGCCTGCAGCGCCTGGAGCGCCTCTATCTGGGAAAGAATCGCATCCGCCACATCCAGCCAGGTGCCTTTGATGCCCTCGACCGCCTCCTGGAACTCAAGCTGCAGGACAATGAGCTTCGGGTGCTGCCCCCACTGCGCCTGCCCCGCCTGCTGCTGCTTGACCTCAGCCACAATAGCCTCCCAGCCCTGGACCCTGGCATCTTAGACACCACCAATATGGAGGCCCTGAGGCTGGCTGGTCTGGGGCTACGGCAGCTGGATGAGGGGCTCTTTGCCCGGCTACGTAACCTTCATGATCTGGATGTGTCTGACAACCAGCTGGAGCGCGTGCCCCCTGTGATTCGAGGCCTGCGGAGCCTGACACGTCTGCGGCTGGCTGGCAACACCCGGATCGCCCAGCTGCGGCCTGAGGACCTGGCTGGCTTAGCCGCTCTGCAGGAGCTGGACCTAAGCAACCTGAGCCTGCAGGCCCTGCCCAGTGACCTCTCAGGCCTCTTTCCCCGCCTGCGGCTCCTGACGGCTGCCCGCAACCCCTTTAACTGTGTGTGTCCTTTGAGTTGGTTTGGCCCCTGGGTACGTGAGAGCCATATCACACTAGCTAGCCCTGAGGAGACACGCTGCCACTTCCCACCAAAGAATGCTGGCCAACTGCTGTTGGAGCTTGACTATGCCGACTTTGGCTGCCCAGCCACCACGACCACGCCCACAGTACCCACCACAAGGCCCAAGGTGGAAGAGCCCACACTCTTGCCTTCCAGCTCAGCTCCCACCTGGCTTAGCCCCACAGAGCCAGCCACTGAGGCCCCTAGTCCACCATCCACTTCCCTACCAACCATCGGGCCTGCTCCCTGGCCCCAGGACTGCCCGGTTTCCACCTGCCTCAATGGGGGCACTTGTCACCTGGGGGTGAGGCACCACCTGGAGTGCCTTTGCCCTGAGGGCTTCGTAGGCCTGTACTGTGAAACCCATGTTGGGCAGGGAACACGGCCCAGCCCCACACCAGACACACCAGGTCCCCCGCAGCCTCTACCCCTCGGCATTGAGCCAGTGAGTCCCACCTCCCTGCATGTGGGGCTGCAGCGCTACCTGCAGGGCAACACCATGCAACTCAGGAGTCTCCGTCTCACCTACCGCAACCTGTCAGGCCCTGACAAGCGGCTAGTGACCCTGCGACTGCCGGCCTCCCTTGCAGAGTACACAGTCACCCAGCTCAAGCCCAACTCTACCTACTCCATCTGTGTTATGCCTTTGGGCATTGGGCGGGTGCCTGAGGGCAAGGAGGCCTGTGGGGAGGCCCAAACACCCCCAGCTGTCCACTCTAACCATGCCCCAGTCACCCAGGCCCAGGAAGGCAACCTGCCTCTCCTCATTGCACCTGCCCTGGCCGCTGTGCTCCTGGCTGCCCTGGCTGCCATGGGGGCAGCCTACTGTGTGCGGCGGGGGCGGGCAGCAGCTGTGGCTCAGGGCAAAGGGCCGGTGGGCCCAGGGGCCGGGCCCCTGGAGCTAGAGGGGGTGAAGACCCCCTTGGAGCCAGGTCCCAAGGCAACTGAGGGGGGTAGGGAAGCCCCACCAGATGGGCCTGAGTATGAGGTGCCACTCATGGGCTACCAAGGGCCCAGCCTCCAGGGGGCCCTTCCCACTAAGCCCTACATCTAAGCCTGGGAGTGATGGAGTAGCTAGAAGGCCAGGCTCTCAGCCATCACCCTCCTGCTGTCACACAAGTTCTCGTTCATACCACAGGGACACATGCAGGGTGGGGCTTTGTGACCACAGCCAGCAACTATCCCTCTCTGGGCCTTAGTCTCATCTGTGAGCTACTGCAACCCAGGTGACAAGTTCTAATAGCCACGAGCCTGAGGGAATGAGACACTGGGAGGTCAGCGTCTGCCCATTCTGCAGTGTGCAATCTGGAGTGTGGTGGCCCTGTGGCCCTGCTGTGTGCTGGTAACACAGGCCAGGGCTCCAGGCCAAAGACCGGGGGCCAGTGAAGGAAGCCCCTAAAGGGAGCAGGCAGGGACAGCCCTGTAGCTCCAGCCTTGCCCCAGAAGCACAGGAACACGGGAAACTGGAAAGGAAGGTGCCATGGGAACGTGTGGATTTGCTTCTGTTGTTTTAGTTTTTAAAGTATATTTATAAGAGATCCTTTCCCATTTGTGCTGGGAAATGTTTTTCAAACTCAGTGACAAGAACTTTTTTTTTAAAGACAAATGATGATATGAAGGCTTTTTGTAAGAAAATAAAAAATAAAAGACATGAATGTTTCTTGGGGTTGGCCTAGGGTGATGGAATGGGTGCAAGAGGGTGTAGAGTGCCTGCCTTCTCTGTGCGCAGATGTGGCTGAGGCACCTCGCCCTCCTGGGCACCTGGCCTGGGCCTAGAATGCTACTGCCGAGGTCCCCTTGGGGAAGGGACCAGTTAGGGCACCTTCACCCTGGTCAGGCCCAGTCTTCTGCTAACAGGAGCTGCAGTGCCTGTGTGTGAGGCTGGGAGAGGTGTGTAGCAGATGAGCACAGAGGGTTTCCAGGAGAGGTCATGCCTTCCTTGGGCAGACCTGACTGTTGCTTCAACACCCACCTCCTTCTGAAGGAGAAAGGGTCCCTCGAGCTGTCTCATTCCTGGGCCTCACAGCTAGTTCTAAAGCCAGGCGGACCCCTGAGCCATCTGGCAGGTCCTAGGCCAGCCTGGTGGTGAGCTTTGCCTCAGCTCCTCCTTGCTGGCTCACTGCCCCCTGCCCAAGACTCAGTTAAGAAATCCCACTTCGCTTCTGCCCCATCTATGAAGGAGGGCCCTGGTTGGGGAGAAGCATGTATCCATCGCCAGTTGGTGGGGAGGGAAGGGATGTGCAAACAGCTGTTAGTGGAAGGCTTAGGACAGGACCTGAAGGCCAAGTCTGGCTTGCAGATGGCACTGGGCCTGGTGGCCCTGTGGTGCACCCTTGGCCCCGGCACTGGGGATGTGCTCCGGTGCTCCAGAACTTCCAGAGGGAGTGTTTTCTAGGAGGGCTGAAAGTTCAGGTGGGACAGGGACAGGGATGTGGAGTTCAGCTGAGACCTGAACTGGGTGCAGGGAGCCTGGGGGCAGTAACACAGTACCTTTTCCTGTTATCCCCCAGGGAGTAAGAGGGGAGACAGCCCTGCCCCAATGAAGGGGCCCAGTGAAAGCTGGAGCTCAACTCCCAGAGACCCCAGAGCAGTGTCCAGTGGGTCCACCCCCTGGCCCCCAGCCTTATCCCTGATGGGAAGGAGGCTGCCTAGCCAGGCCCAGGGAGCAAGCCCTGCGGCTCAGGGTGTTGATGTCAGCACCGAGTCAGCCCCAGCCACGCGAGGCTCTGGATTCAATTAGTGGCTGCTGAGGGCTCTGGCACAAGGAGGGAGGCGGCAGGCAGCAGGTCATGCGGGCAGTGGGTGGTGGCAGTGGGCCTGGGTGGGGCCTCTTCCTCCTGAAGTGGTGGAGGCAGCAGCAACCCAGGTGGATTTCCTGTAGGCCTGTGTCCTATTAGGACTGTGGCCATGGTGAGGCCTCCCCCCTTCCCCATCAGCCCTCTCAAAGGGTCCTTTGTGGGCCTGTGGCTGCTGAAGATGCAGTGGCTGCTGAGTAAATGTTTTTGCTACAAAGCAAACCTGGTTGGGTAGCAGGAAACCCGGAGAAAGGGGCCTCCCAGGGGAGGTTTTTGGAGTGTCTCATCTCCAATGGGGACTAAGCCAAGATGCAGCCTCTACCCAGGATAATCTACTGGTTTTAGGCCAGGGACCAGAGGCAGACGCGGGAATATTCTAGTCCCATCACTGGGTTCTGACTGCCACAGGCCTGTGTCATGCATGCAGCCAACGAGCGCCTGCACAGAGGAAGAGCAGCACTGCAGAAAGGTGGGGCAGGAGCTCACTCAGATCCCAACACCTTCCTGCCAAGGTGGGGCAACCAGCCCTGAAGGAGGGAGTGGGGCACACGATTAGTGCCTCTCAGTTCACACCCAAACACAGCAGCTGAGACAGGTATCTCTGCTTCTCCTGGGCCAGACCTAAGCGGTGCCACCAGTCCCTCTCATTATTCCCCCCTCTCCACCCTGAGCCGTGCCAGGCAACCTTGTAAGAATGACAGGATGTCCTGGCTCCCAGGCCCCTACTCTGCTCACTGTGGCACGCTTCCTTCTAGACACTCCACAAATGATGGTGAGGAGGGAGACAGGAGCCACAACAGCCCCTGGGATGGGTGAGGAGAGGCACCAGGGACAGGGAATGTGCCAGAGCCCTGGCCTCTATAATTCTTAAGAGCACACACTGTTCTGCCTAAACCAAAATGGAAAATCTGTAAAACAGAAGAATTGAGGGCAGCTGAGTGGACACAGATGCCAACCTCCCCCGTGGCTGTGCCCACAGCTGACGCCCTGCACACTTTCCGTCTTCTGTCAGTGGGGACTCTGGCTTCCAGAGAGCCTGGGAGGGCAAGAGGCCTGCCGCCTCTTAGAACAGTCTGGAGGCCGGCATGCATCCTTGGTGCCCACCAACTTCATGCAGGCTGGAGAGTCCCAGGTCCTTTGCCAAGGGTGCGGACCTACTGGGGTAAGGGGCCAGGGCTGGTGGCGATGGAGGGGCGGGACACTGAACTGCACCCAGCTGGGAGTGATTTGAGCAACTCCAGTCCTCCCTGGTCCTTCGAGACTATTCTTAACTGCTATAATTACAGGGTCAGCCTGGCCAGTGGCACCGTGGGGTCTGGGCATCATTAACTATTCCAGAGGCCATGCAGGGGCTGGGCAGGGGAGAGGGACCCATCACTGACAGTGGAGCTTGGAAGGCAGGAAGTGGTGGAGGAGCACCGAGTGCTGATGCCAAGCCCCTTCCCACCCACAATTCCTCTGCTGCGGGGCTGCAGGGAAGAGGCCAACTGGTGTGGGAAGGTCTGGAGGAGATGCTAGAGCAGGGCCAGAGATAAGATGGACACTGAAAATGGACGCGAAGCACCGAGGCCTGACTGCTCTAACTGCTCCAAGGCAGGGGGACTCTAGCTGACTCCTTTCCTGACCCCCCACCAAAGCCAGAGCACAGGAGGCTGACAGCCCTACCTCTGACATGCTGAGTGGTTTCGGGAAAGGCCCTGAATGTCACTCAGTTTTACCTTCCTTACGTGTAAAGCTGCCTCACTAGCATCCCCCTTGGCCTAAGAGGCTAGGGTGGAGGTCTCTCTGCCCCTAACCCTTCCTCTTCCTCCGGGGGGCTCTTCAGCCAGGGAACCTATCAGCAGGGTCGCTTACTGGCACTCAGGTGAGGGTTCTTTTGGAGGGTACAAGGGAGACCCTCAGTCCTCTTTGTCCCCAGATACACTACCCTCGCTATTCGTGGATTGTGGGCTGGCCCCTGCCCCTCTATGACTCAGTTTCTTCAGTTGTGAAATGCAGGAAAAATGGGGCTGGGCGAGCCATGCTGGCTCTGGCATTCCCCAGTCCCTCTCCCCGAGAGCCCAGCCAGTCAATCTGTGAGTCACTGCTGAGACAGGCTGAGGCATCAGAACAGGGACCCAGTCCCTGCCTCCTCCCCACAGACGGCCTGGCCAAATCTCTGACCCTGCCTGAGCCTCGGTTTCCTCAGCTGTAATGTGAGTAGTTGTGTATGCCAAATGGACTGGTCCCTTGTGTTTGCAGGAGCCTGCTGGTGGCTGGCTCTACAGCCACTGTGGACCTAAGCCACCTTTGCACAAAGCAGTGACATAGGAAGCTGCGCTCAAAGGATGAGACGCACTGGACCTCCCATGTTGCACAGGCACCAACTCCATAGGGGGACAAACCAGGGACAGCCCAGTGACAGTTACTGAACGAGCCTCACAGGCCTCAGCAGAGTCCAGGTCCAGGTGCACCTCCTACACCTGCCCATCTGTCCCAGTGTTACCCTACATCTACCCTGTGTCCACCTTCC
>RJWT010040723.1:0-12448 GCA_004365215.1 Cuniculus paca
TGCTTTTCAAGATTCAGCTCCAGCATCCCTTTAAAATGACTCTCTTGGTTCAAAATTTTTTAGTCAAAATTATCTCTCACCTCAAGTATTATCTTAGATTTCTAATTCGTGCCCTATCTTCAATTCATCATTTATTTACTTTATCAACAGTAGCCTAGTGAACAGGTTCCATTACAACACCATGATGCTGAAAAAATCCCACTGTCTTCACTCTTAGGTGAGGCCTAACTCCTTGGCATAGAATTAAAGGTTTCCATTGTTAGTTCCAGGACTGTTGCATCAAAATACAAGAAAGGGCTGGGTGTGGTGGTGCACGCCTGTGATCTCAGCACTCAAGAGGCTGAGGCAGGAGGATTCCTGTGAATTCAAGGCTAGCCTGGGCTACAAAGTGAGTTCAAAGACAGTCTGAATGAAACCCTGTCTCAAAAAGAAAAAGGAAAAAAAAAAAGATACAAGAAAAAAAGGAAATAATGGAAATGGGGGGAAAAACAGTTTGTAAACCTACCATTTTCTTTTAAGGGTACTTGGGATGAAGAATTTCCAGAATTATGCATAGTCATTCCTGTGATATAAATTAAATTATTAGACATTTTATAAAATGGCCAGATATTACAGAAGTAATTTCTTCTGAACTATTCAAAAAATCAATAAAACATTAATCAGCAACATTTTAATTTATACTGAGAAAAATATGTCTTCCTATAGTGAACACATTTACTATCTTTTTTTTTTTTTTTTTTTTTTTGGTAATGGAAATCAAACTCACGACCTTGTGCTTGCTAGGCAGGCACTCACTGAACTAGATCCCCAGCCACATTTACTATTTTTAAATAGTACTCAAGCATATTAACCTATTTGACAGCATAAATTTAAACACAAATATGCTGTTTCTGACAATGACATTTTGATATGTCAAATATGAAATAATGAAATGGTTTTAAAAGCGTTTGTCCAAATGTTAAAAAAATCAATATTAGATAAAATGAATAATTCAAACAAAAAAACAAATGCAGAAAATAAATTCCTTCATGGATATTTTTCTATAGACTATTTACTATTTTCCTGGCACATGGTAGATACTCTTGTAGGACAAAATCTTTGAGGTGAAAATAGCTTAGAATTTATGAGATCTCCTTCTTTGTGAACTTACTTTGAAAATCTAATGTATTGATCAGTCTCTTTATTATTTCAACATAGTTTTATCTCCGGGATGAAATCTTGTCTTTTATCTGCTTTAACGTTTTTTTAACTCATTCAACTTAAACGGATGGTAGTGTAATCTCTGAAAGTTGTGGATGCCTATATTAATAATGCTGTTTTCTATAAATATTTATCAACTGTAATATAGAGTTCTCTTCTGACTCCGTTTATCCCACATACCCATATTCCAATCACAAAATTAAAAAAAATATTTTTGGAGTTTAGGTAATTAAGGCTAAATGTTGGGCCTAAGGAGAGAGTTAAGTAGTAGTATTTGGTAACATAAGAGAAGAGGGTACCCTTGCTTTTCTTTTGTCTCTTCAGCTGCTTTTGAGTAGTAGTTCAGATTCTGTGCCTAGCTATCAAGTTGTCTGAATGTGTGATGTCACTGCCTTCTCCCTTTAAGATGCATGGGGTAAGGACAACCTGAACTATTTATTTTGTAAGGATCTATATATCTATATCTATGTATCTTTTGCCTTTAAATAATATCCCTTTAATAGCTAGCGGGAGACTTTAAGGAAACTTATGCCAACTAAAAAGTTCTATCTATCAACCATCAACCATAAAACGTTTTATAAACTAAGTTTCAGAGACAATTACATTTATGCTAAGCTGAAAGCACCCTAAATAAGCCTTTCAAAAAATACAGCATTAGCAAAGCCCGGCCACAAGACTAGTCAGGAGAAGCCAGGGACAGCGACCCACAGTAGTGGCACCAGACTGTCGGGTTTTCTCACAGGACTGCCACAGGTACGGCGACCAAGGAGAAGCTTAAGTAACAGTCGCTGCCACTAACAATCACTGTTCTTGTATTTGGGTGCATTGGGACGTGGAACCTACAGTAAGTCCTGGGCACTGACATGATCGTGTGCACTTCACTGTGAGTGTGAGGCCTTGGAGAAAGAAGGTAAGCTTGTTTATGCTGACCTATACCATATGCTTGACCAGGGTCTTCAATGGATGAGTCTGATTCGTGTTTCCTCCTTTCAGGACTTCTATTTAAACTGGCAACGGACTTTGAACTAAAGAAGGAAAAGGAAGGTAGGAGGGGAAGTGTCAATGTAAAAAAAATGGTGAAAATAACAAAATGTCTAAACAAAAAATCAAATGTATGAAATGTTAGAATTTACAAATACGTAGTTTAAGTGAGTTAATCATGTTCTTACTTATTGAGTTTTGTGGGTCCTGCCAAAGATCCTGTATCAGATCTTGCCATCTGGTGGAAAGGTTTTCCTACCAACTCTGCAATGGTGTGCGGTGGGGGTTCCATGTTAACACTGACATTTTTCCGATGAGGAAAGAGACAGGCCTGACTGAGATCGTGGTATGATTTACTCAGCCCGCTGGGCTTCTCCTCCCAGGAGGCCTTGTCACTCTTCTCCTTTGAACTGTTTTGCAATGGCTGGTAAAGTGACAGCTCTGAGCAGGAGAGCCTCTTCAGAATCTCAGCGTGAGCTGACAGAGGTCGCACGGCAAGCTTGTGGAGGCTGCTGCTGGCCAGGCTGCCAGTGCTGATCGCGCGTCCCATGTTAAATCCTCTAACGGACTCTGCGTGGAGGCTCAGGCTCCTAAACGAAGCTCTCTCTACAAGGAAACAGGATTGCTTTACACGAGGGAGACACCACAGTATCTTTATGAGAAGAGTCATTTTCATATGTAAAATACAGCATGCAGTTTGTCATCATTTTGACTGCCTGCAAAGTGAGTAGCTTTGAAAGGATGGCAATCCAGGGTTTTAAAAGGAAGCTTGCAGATCCTGGTTTCCACACCCTCTCTCCATTCTTTTAGCTTTTGCTCAGCTATCACGTGCTAAGCATTCCCACTTCGGTTAACAATTCTCTGGGATACAATAATGTTTGCAGTGTAGGCCTGCTGACCCTACGTTCCTACTGACTTTCAGTTAGAAATGAGAGTGACATTTACAAGAGAACACTTCAACACTAGTGGTGTTTCCACTGAAACATCGGCAAGCAAGGATGGGGAGAGGGAGAGGTGAAACCCGGATGGGCTGACATGCTTGAAAAAGAAGCTGTGCAGAGGGAAGTTTTGTCCAAAGAAAAAATTTCCCATTACTTTAACTTAAAAAACACTGCAGATCGTAGGAATGATGCACTACTTCTGAATGTAACTACTGCATTGTACATTTTACAATTGTATGTTACGAAAATTACAGCTCAATAATGCCATAAAAAAGCAAAAACAACAACAAAAAGCCTTTCAGGCAACTTTTTTTTCCTTTTTGAGACAGTGTTTTACTATGCAGTTCAGACTGGCCTTGAACTCACTTTGTAGCTCAGGCTGGCCTTGAACTCACAGTGATCCTCCTGCCTCAGTCTCCCGAGTGCTGGGATTACAGGGGCATGCTACCACGCCTGGCCAAAGACAACATTTTTATTTTTATTTTTATTTTTTCACTATCATGCTGATCCCACCTTCTCACCTCGATGACTTCATGATTTCACTGAGGGCCAGGAGTCACTGGAGGATCACACAGTGCTACTCTTCTCTCTGTTTTGGCATCTGTACGTACCAACTAACTAACTGTGGCCTATGAACTAGGGTCTCTGTGCTTCCATTCAGTACTCAACACAAAGTCTTCTTTCACAGTAACTCTTGGCATATGTTCTAACACACGCTTGGCTATTCTATTGTGTAGCAACCAATGTCATACTAGTATCTGACATTTGAGGCTATTCACAAAAGTACTGCCTAACACAGAAATAAAGGGCTAGGGGACACAATTCAAATGGGTTGGTTCATGAATTACACAACCCACATCACAGGCTGGGCCCTGGGCAGTAGTGACCGTGCTGGACTCAATCTGAAGTGAAGTTTGAGAAGTATGGTGAACAGCTGGGAAAACTTCCTTTAAAAAATGTCAAATGATTACTGACTTAGATCTTTAGATTCCTTGAAATACACTGAAGACTTTTAACATTCATGTATTGGACTGAAGTTTAAATTAACATGTCTCACTGTCACCAAGAAAATTCAACCCTCTTTCTTTAAAGCAGAAGAGGACATCAAATTAAAATAAGAATTATAAAAAAGACCTTTGTAAACTGGGTGTGGTAGTGCACACCTGTCACCTCAGCACTCCGCAGGAAGATGAGGTAGGAAGACTGCAAGTTAGAGGTCAGCCTGGGGAATTTAGTGACATAGCAAGACCTTGTTTCAAAATGAAAAATAAAATAAGGGCTAGGGATGTAGCTCATTGAAAAAGCCCTGGGTTCAACCTCAAGTATGAAAGAGACACTGTGGGGGAGAGAGAACTCTATCTTTGTTTAAAATTCTCAGAGTCATCTTTATTGCCTTTAACTTAAAGTATGGTATTTTTATTAGCACAGATGACACTACTTTCTTTTACTTTGAGAGCTGACTTTAATTAAGGGAGGAAAAGTCTTGTGCAGATTCAATGACATGGAGAGGAATGCTTTTACACCTCCACATTCTTCCTCCTTAAGGAAAAGGCAGCAACAAGGGCACCTGTTGAGTCTAGAATTTGTCTGTTTTGTGATCATCTCAGGAACTGTGCTATTCAGATTCATTCAAAGCCTACTCTTTTTTTTGAGACAGAATCTCCCTACGTAGCCTTGGCTGGCCTTGAACTTCGGTGATCCTCCTGCCTCAGGCTCCCAAGTGCTGGGATTACAGGTGTGTGCCACCAGGCCTGGCTCACGGCCTACACTTGGGTAGGACTTAAAGCACTGCATATTCACCTTATCTCACAGGTCACCACCCTCCACTGGGAAGGGCTCCAGCATGGCCTCCACTCAGGAGAGGCAGGAGAACAGCTTTGGTCCTGGCATTAGTGCTGAACATGTGGGCTCCAACCTCTTCCTGTGATCCCGAGTCCTAATGTGTTTCTGCCACTGGCCAGTCCCTCACACCACTGTGCACTTCCTCCCACTGTCCACTTAATCTCATGCTCTTTTGAAGAGGGACTTCATTTATTCTATTATCCTGAAGTACTCACTACTTACAAATCCTAAATGCGCAGAAGAGATTACCTTGTAATTTAATTTCATGCAAATTAGTTCTTTGTGACTCTTCAAAGGAAAGCACACTGAATTGAGAATTAGAGATCAGGGCTCCACCCTAGTTTGGCTTCCACAAAGTTAGCTGAGACACTGTCTTCTCTGAACGTGTTTTCTCATTAGTAAAATTTTGGAATCAATGGCCTTTAAGGTACTTTCTGCCACCCACATTCTATGATGCTAAAGAAGTTCAATACATTTATTAGCACTTTGACCTCCTATAGATTATACCAGTAATTTTTACCTGTTTAGTACAGGTAGGTAAGTGGTAGACAACGACTCCTCATGCAATTCTAAGAGGAAATAATTCCTTTGAAAGTTCAACAAAAGCTTGGCAATACATGAATATACTACCTTAAAGTGTTCTTATCATATGAGTTCAAGGATAAATAGCTATGCTGATCCCAGAGGTAAAGCTGTGAGCTATGTAGAGCAGAGCATTTCTCCTTTCATGGACAAGAAAAAAAGACACTAAAAAATTCAGTTGCTTTCCTAAGGTTACACATCTACTACTGTTCCTACTATTATATGGTGTGTGGTACATCACAGAGGAGCAGAGCACTATCTCCTGTTGCTGCTAGTACTACAATCATCAAAATACTACTACTAAGTAGCAGAGTGAGTAGTGGTAAAACAATGTGGATCATGGTGATAACAACAACAACCAACAACAATAACAATAAATGTTTACTAAATTTTCACTGCTGGGCACGCCTGTGTGTACTTCATGATGGAACCCCGGGCCTTGGGCATGCTAGGGAAGCATTGTACTGCTGAGCTACGACCCTAGCCCTGATCTGCTGGGCATTTTTACAGTGCTCTCAATGTATCAGTTCCTTTTCACTTCCCAACAATCTTATGATGCACGTATTACCACCATCACAACTATCTGAGAGATGGAGAGCCAAGGCAGAGAATCTAAGTAGCTTGCCCTAGGCTTTAAGATTTGTAAGGGACAAAGCTCATGCTCTTGACCACCATTCATGCTGAATATCCCTAATTTGAAAATGCAAAATTCAAAATGAAAAACTTTTTGACTGCTTGACATGCCCCTACAAGTAGAAAATTCAATATCCTATCTCATCTAAGAGGTCCGGACAGAACACAGGCACAGTAAAAATACATACAGACTCCCTTTCAGGCTATATGTGTAAGGTGTGTATAAGACAAACATAAATTTCGTGTTTAAACTTGGTCTTATCCACGATGTATCTCATTATTCTAAAATTTGGAAAAAAAAAATCCCAAATCCAAAACACTTCTGGTCCCAAATATTTTAGTTAGTGGATACTCAAACTGCATTATATTGTCCTTTAATATGAAATATTGAGGACAGACAAATGGATTCATGCTTTTGTCTTCTGACTCTTTTCACTGTACTTCATCTAAAGTGATGTAATCTTCAATTGTTCAATTCTGGTTCCAACTGGGAATTCCAAATGAGAATTCTGATAGCTCTAATAGTTTGACATTTCACTATACTTTGAAAATATATAATAGTGTATAAACTCTTTAGTGGAGCAAAGAAGGGATATTTTAAAAAAATGCAATTACTTTATACTAATGGTTATCATATTTTAGCATGCATAAAAATCATTACTGAAGAAAGATGATTAAAATGCAGATTCTAGGGACCTAATTCCCAAAGACTGTATTTTCCCGAGTTTCAGGTAGATTCCTAGAATCTTCATTTTAAATAAGCACATGGTCTCACTTTATCTTGATTCTGAAAGATTGAGAGGCGTCTATTCATAGTTTGCCATCACCCCAGTCTGATCCTATGGGAAAAATATTTTCTGTAAGAGTTCAGCATGCAAGAAAGTTTGAGGACAGAATTCATAGCACAAGGTCATCAGTGCTATTCCACTAAATTTTTAAATGACATACTTCAGAGTGTTCACTTACATCTGTAAGAATTTGCTGTGTGGAACTGATTCGGTATCATTCTAATCCTTCTATGTAGTCTTTCAGGGTAAGCTTTAACCGTTTCAGCCCTGACCGAGTTATTTTTAGAGCTAAATTAGTTTTTTCCATTAGTTCCTTTTCAGAAGAAAGTGAAACCACTGTTCTGACCATTTACACTGAGTACTGTGGTTATTTATTTGAGTTTCTAAGCAGGGATACACCCAGCTAAAACTAAGAGATGGTGAACTAGCCACTGGCGAGACGGCTGCCTAGGTCTTCACGTCCTGGGAAGATTTTCCCTTTGTCCCGGTGCTTACTCCCTCTGTCTCCTGCTGTGCTGCTGCCCATGTTCCTTTCCTTATCCCTTTCATTTATGTCCATTATGGAAGTAATTTTGTCTTTTAATCCAATCCAAGTGTCACCTCTCCAGTCCTCCAGCCTGATCTTCCCCTTCTCTTATAACACACAACAGAGTCTGTATGATATAATCTGTTAAACTCAGGAAACCTATTGTGTCCCACTGTGTCATGTATCTTGGTCTTCACTTTTCCAAATAATGTGTAAGTTTACTGTGGGTAGAGAACATGGTCCAAATGTTTTCACAATATTTACAACAAATACCTTATAGCTAATTACAAAACAGACCTCTAAACAGGCTCTTCCTGACTTAAGCTGGGGTGTTGTTTTCAAAATGAATATGAAGTTGAAATCTTGGTGTCATTTATGACACCTTTACAAATTTGATGCAGTCATTTAATAGATAAATATCATGTAAATTTTCAATCTAAGTATGGCAGTTCTTCCAAAATTTGTTGCAAAACACATGCACAAGTTGCCCAAAGCAGTCTGTTTCTCCTTACCAATATCCTGGGAATCTTGGTTGCTCTGTCTTGCTCTCATCTGCAGCTGGAACTTATGCTGTGATGAGCAGAGGTGCAGCAGGTACTGGCAGACCTTGCTGTTCTCTGTCTGGAAGGCATGTTTTATTCCATCTGATGTATTCTGCAATGTGATTTTCTTTTTCTACAATATTAACCAGGAGTATCCATAATTAGGATGCTTTCCTGTGACTTTTATATAAACAAATAATCTAATACGGAAAATATAACTTATATTTACATAAGGCATTCCTTGACTGACCCAATATAAACATAAAAATGTAATCCTGTAGTATAAACAAATGCAGGAAACAAATTAAATTATTTGCCACTTTCAGAAGCTATAGCCTAAATCAGATTGTACACCAGCATGAGCAAGGGAAAAGTTTCTTTTAAGGAGATGTTTGACATTTTGAGTTGGTGACAACATTTATAAATACCAAGACTGTGTAAAATAAAGACCACAAATATGTATTCTACTCATCTGGGTATAGAAACGGAAGCTCAACGATTATTATTTGTCTTAATTTATATGTAATGATAACAGCTGTGATTCAATTAAGTAGAAGATGGATGGTATGAAGACTAGGACAAAAGATGTGGGATGTTAAAGAAAAGGTGGTGATGAAAGGGTGCAGGATAACATAAGTGCTGGGTGGAGAGATGAAATGCTTTGATATTCAGAGATGGCAATTCTCACTAACTCAGGGAAATAACAAGCCAGCTTTATGTCTCTAATGTTTCCAAAAAGTAAATGTCTCTTGTAGAAGGCTTCCTCAAATTTGCAACCTATATGGTGAAGCTTATCGGTGATCCATATGCCTTAAGAAATAAGTATGTAATGTTCTACGTATCTAAGAGTAGTATCCCTGGATGATCACCTCAGTCCAGTTAAGTGTACACTGTCTCCTACCTACTGTGCAAATTATTCTCTTTATTTCACATCCTTTATTTTTATTTCTAATGTAAAAATAGATACAGAAAAATTGAATTTAGTAGGATCACAAAAGATAACAACAACAGAATTACCCAGACTATAATTAGTCAGCTGCCATCTTCATAATCTCTGTCCCTGCTTATTTATAAATCTTCAAATTGATTTTTTATTTATAAAAAATTTGTTAAAGAAACTTTATGCATAACTATAAATAGAAAACTAGTATCGTTTGCCACAAATAGACTCTATCTACAGAAATAAATGACAATGAATGCAATTAAAAACAAAACCTTATAAAATTCTAGCTAGATATTGTTGCCAGTGAAATCTCTGGGAATAAGTCTGTTTTCTCTATTACAAATGGAAATCAGCAAATGTCAGAGAAGCCTTAAACATAGTAGCACCTAATAATGCTCCTTGTATTTGATAAGGTTCAAGACAAACTTTGTGATTCTAAGAGAAACTGAGGTAATCCAGAGAGCGATGCAAGCAAGTCAGAATGCTTCCAGTGCAAGCAAGGGCAAAGAAATGCCCTTAAAAATCCCTAACCCTTGTCAAGGGGAGTAGTATCTTGGCTGTGCGTAGTATAACTAGTAACTCTTTCCTGTAAGTAGTATAATAGTAACTCTTCCATTAGGTAGGAACCCTTTGCCTAACAAAATTACCACTTAGCTAATATCAAGTGATTCGCAAGGAGCCTGAACTCTACAGTGATAAAGCTCTCTAAACTGACTAAACCATTCGTATGGAAGACAGAAGAGGCACAAAACTGTTATCTGATAAGATACCCAAAGGCAGCAAAGAGGTGTGGGCACAAAAAGCCCCACCCAGAGATAAGCATGGTACAGAATATTCTATATTAGAGGCACAGAATAATTATGAAAAGTGATGTTGTAGATGATTTAACATCTAAGAAAGAAATGCTGGTTTGAAACAGCATTTAATTGCAACATACAAGAAGTATGACAGAGAATTCAGTTGTCAGTCCTGAAGGCTGACTTTTTCATTCTCCACCTCTAAGTTAGCAAAAAAGAAAAGAGAGTGCTGCATTAGAGAAAGAATTTCAGGAAAAATGGTACAGTTAAATACAAAAGTAGTTCATGTGGGAATGTGGTCTACTCGTTATTGCTGCACATTTTTATGAATGAGTCTATCCTGGTTATACACAGTGTTATCTATAAAGTGGATGGTGTAACAGCTTGGTGAGTAACAGAGTTGAATACTATAATGATTACTTGTTGCTCTTTCAACACTGGTCCAAAGTGGATGTGTATTAAATTAATCTAAAGTTTCCTTCAGAAACTTGTTATGCCAGAATTTCCACTGGGGGAAACTTAAATATCCTTACAAATATCACCCCATTGAGAGCATATTTCAGCCCAAATATGAAGTAAAGACATCAGTAATTCCTGAATACCAACAGGAAATAAATACCTGAACATAGTCCCTATTCATCTCTGGGGTTTGCCAATGGCACTTCGACATCCAGATACTCTATGTCCAAAATCAAAATAGGCCTTTAGAATTTAGCATCTTCCATAAAACATAGTATTTTCTGAATATAACTTTTCTAACTTTATCTTGCTAGAGAATATGCACTAAAATCTGAAACTGCAGAAACCAACAGGACTAGTTTATAAAATGCATTATATCTTTGGAATTATGAGATTCCCATAATAGTAGCTATAAGGAATTTATTCTTGAGCTAGGTAAATTTTATCAGGATTAAGATAGCCATCTGTCTTAAAAATACTGGAGGAGTTTCATCATGTGAGAAGTTGTGGACAATCTTAGAATAAGTTTTGATGTAACAAAGAATTCAATTTGGCTGTAATTTAACTGAAGTTAACTGAGTATTGTACCATACAAAATGTATGGTGCACTTTGAAAAATCGCCTAAGAAAACTAGAAACAAATCTCAATAATACCTCCTACAACTAAGAAAGAGTTAAATAGCATCAAGACATAGTAACATTACTGAATGATGGGGCCTAAGTTTAGTTAAGGAAAGTCAGTTAATATGTTACATAGGAATAGACAGCAGTATTTAAAAATACAATAAAGAGGGAGTTAAAATGGACATACAGAGAAAGAAATCTTCTTGGTTTCTCTCCATGGAAAGCGAAGGACCAACGTGCGAACTCCATTGTGAACTTCGAACACTTGGACACCTTTAGAACAGACTCCCAGCAAAATTCCTGTTTGTGATTTCTTTTCAGGGTGCACCCGGTGAAAATGAACGCCATATTCTGTCAGCCTTTGGCAGACCTGTTGGGACAGTACCGTACCACGGCAGTGTACTTTGACAAATGGTGATACGAAGCTATAGAAGTTGTGCCTGCACCAATGTAGTTTAATG
The DNA here is from genome assembly GCA_004365215.1 of Cuniculus paca. Taxonomy (NCBI): domain Eukaryota; kingdom Metazoa; phylum Chordata; class Mammalia; order Rodentia; family Cuniculidae; genus Cuniculus; species Cuniculus paca. The sequence goes on from RJWT010040723.1 coordinate 11,320, forward strand.
TGGAAAGGACAGTCTTTGCAACAATGTTGCCAGAACAATGTAGATGCACTGCCAAAAAATAAACCTTAACATTTACTTCATTTATAAAAATTTCATTGTGCTTGATAGCCAGCACTGCAAAACAAAACAAATCTAACAAAAAATCACTTCAGTAACATTAAACACTTGCTCATCAAGAGTCAATGTTAAAATATAAAGGCAAATATGTGCTGAGAAGTAGATTTATGTATATATATTTAAAGTATACCTGGGAGCATACCCCTGTGATCCCAGATACTTGGGAGGCTGAGACAGGATAATTTCAGGTGCAAGCTTAACTTATGCAACTTAGCGAGACACTGTCTCAAAATAAAAAAATAAAAAGGGCTGGGGATATAGCTGTGTGGTAGAACACTTGCCTAGTATGTGCGAGGCCCTGAGTTCAATCTCCAGCACCGAAACAAACAAACAAATCAACCAACCAACCAGAACATCACAGATTTAGACAGGAATAAATGAAACAAAATAAACCACAGTATCAGTTACTGGCCTCTGTGCTTTTAATTATGTGTCCTCCAACATTTCCTCCTTATTTTATAGGAAGATATTTACCTTTTGTAATCTTATATGCTTACCTTTAAAAATTCTAACTCTGTCTCTTTTTCAGAAGCTCCCACATAGGTATTATGCAATTTGGGTAACTCTTCTTTAATGTAGGATAAATCAAGTTTCTCCATCACTCTGGCAGGCAAATAATGCTCTATTCTAAAGTAAGACACACCATGAATCTAGAAGGGAAAATGTTTTGTTAGTGGTTCTATTTGCCTTTTTTTAGAGCCCACCCTTTTGCTTTAATCAAAAGATCAATACTCTGTTCTCTTCTCTCTGAAGAATGAGCTTTAAGGGATATGCGTCAATCTCTCCTTTACTCAGGGAGGCAGCATGACTGACTGACGACAAGCTGCAGGAAGATACATTCAAGGCCTCATGCCACGTGTGCTAAGAACTGATGTGTGAGGGTTGCTGCTCAAGTGTCCCTCTTAGCTCACTGACATCAGGATCAGGAAGCTGTGTGAATACAGCAAGTTTTCCATACACTGAGCTCTGCTCTGTTCCCAGCTCCTTGCTGTGTAGGTCTGAGTGGAATGTT
>RJWT010040724.1:0-12437 GCA_004365215.1 Cuniculus paca
TTTTTTTCTTTTAAAATGTTTTTTATTCCTATGAATTTATCTCTCAGAAATATTCCCACAACTGACTCAAACACACATTTAAAAATCTTCTTAACAACAGTATCTGTGATTGCAAAATTTGGAAACTGCTAATATTGATTAGTAGGGAAATTGTTAAATACCCTGCAGTACACTCATACCATGCAGCACCAAGAAATTACTTAACAAAGTAATCAAGTGTTCTAATGCAGAAAGATATCCAAGAAATACTAATTAATTTTTTAAAAAGGAAAGTATGAAACAATATGTATATAACGTAATCTCATTTTGATAAAATATACTATTAGAGAAAATAATTGGAAGAATGTTGACCAAAATGTTGACCATGGTTACTCTTGGGCTGCATTTTGTGGAACTTAATATTTTGCTAATGTTTGAATATCATATTTATACTCAGAATGGAAAAAATGGCATGGCCTTTATGATGTAGAAACTCTCTACTTTTCCAATCACCTTCACTTCTCCCTTTCTACCAGCATATGCTCTAACCACATGGAATTATAATTAAGCTAGTTTCTTGAATTCTTACCTTGTCTGATGCAGTAATTCCTATGCCGCAAGCCATGACACCGCAGATACAAACACACACCTGATTTTTATTCATCACTCCAAACTCATCTGAGATGCGTCCATCTCTGGAAATACTCCCCAACTTTCCCATTCTCCAGGGGCTGCTTAAGTGTCCATCACCAAAACCGTCAGAGCATGTGCTTCTTTTATGTTACATTCAACATATAGTTATCACTTAGAATCTCAATCTCCCCAACTCGACTGAGTGCTCATTGAGGGCTGGGGTCTAATCTTCAGCAATTTACATGGTGCTTAGGGTGGCTAGATGATAAATCCCATGAAGGCCCTGGGACTATTATTCACTGCAGTGTCCCTGCTAACTCACCCAACATCTGATAGACAGTAGGCACACTGATGAATGAATGATGAGTCAAGAGTCAATTGACCACTTAGCTGCACTTGTGTAGTTGAATCAAAACTCCATCCCTGTTGAAGAAATCAAGTTTAAGGGGTTTATGTGATAAACCTAATTCAGCAGAGGCAAAGAGAATGGATGCTCAAATATTGTTCCCAGAAAAATATATCCAGCACAGCACCTGCCTGGCAAGTGCAGGTCATGAGTTCAATTCCTGGTACAAAGGAAAGGAAGGAAGGAAGGAAGGAAGGAAGGAAGGAAGGAAGGAAGGAGAAGGGAAGGGAAGGGAAGGGAAGGGAAGGGAAGGGAAGGGAAGGGAAGGGAAGGGAAGAAGGAAAGAAGGAAAGAAAGAAAGAAAGAAAGAAAAAGAAAGAAAGAAAGAAAGAAAGAAAGAGAAAGAAAGAAAGAAAGAAAGAAAGAAAGAAAGAAAGAAAGAAAGAAAGAAAGAAAGAAAGAAAGAAAGAAAGAAAGGGTAAAAAGAAAAGAAAGAAAAAAGAATGAGAGATCCTGAGGTTTGAACTCCAAGGCTTTGCACCGAACTATATCCTTCAGTCCTTTTTAAATTTATTATTTTAAATCAGAAATTTAATGCCCAAGCTGTGTTTTGGCTTCCCAGAATGCTGGGATTATAGGATCACATCACTAACTCTGGCAAATATTTTAAGTACAATAACATAGGGGCAGAAGTGCAGGTGATCAGGCAGCCAAAATGTCCAAATTCAGACATGAGCTTTGACTGAGCAAACATTTGTTAAGCAGCTACCTCACAGTAAAAGATAGTCCCTGTGATAGGTGAAATCATGTCTTCCAAAAGGATATATGTCGAAGTCCTCACCCCAGAAGCTCAGAATATGACCCTACCTGGAACCAGGGTATTACAGATGTAATTACTTAAGAAGCAACCACACTGGAGTAGGCTGAGCTTCTAGTCCAATATGTCGGGATCTTTCTAAGAAGATAAGGGAGACACATATAAAGACCATGTGATGACAGAGGCAGGGGTTGGATATATGCAAGCACAAACCAAGGAACACAGAAGATTGACAGCCACTACCAGAAACAAGGAAGAAGGAACAAAGGATTTCCCTACAAATTTCAGAGGGAAACCGACATCTTGATTTGAGACTGTCTCCAGAACTACAGGGCAGTATGTTTCCATCATGCTCAAGCCTCCCAGTTTGCAGTACTTCATTACAGCAGTCCTAAGAATCCAACACAATTTCTATCTTTAGAAACCCAAAGTCTAAGGAGAGATGGGGGTATAAGACCAAAAACTAAACATATATTCTGATAACCCAGTGGGATCCAGGCGGGGAAGAACTGGAGTAAGACTTCACAGATAGAGTGATGTTGGTCTTGATGTTGGGGAATTTGCTACAAGAAGACCACAAACAAGATGGGGTTGGAAAAGGAGAGAGTATTTGTCCAGCCACTGCAGAGCCCAAAGAGTGGGAAGTAACACTGTGGGTTCAAAGCTGAAAATAATTGCAGCTGCTATAGTGCAAGTGCAAGTAGAATAAGATGAAAAAAATTCTGACTAAAATAAAGGGGGTGGATTGATCAAACAATACAATTTCTCTTTGAGCAGTTTCTTTCCCTTTCTCTATATCTATTGTAACTTTTTTAAGTGAAATTTTGTTGTTTGATCAATCTTGCATGCCTGTCTCTGGTAGCCTAAGCAATTACTTTCAGGATAACAATATGAAATATAACAACCATTGTTAAATTCCTATCATCTTGCTTTGAAATTCTATGTTGCCATTGTTTTGTTGTTGTTGTCATTTTGCTTTTGTTGTTGTTTTTTAATTGTTTGCTTCTTGATTTTTCTGGGTTTTTCTATTTAAAATAAAAATTTTTTAAAAGTAAAAGTGAAAAATAGAAAAATTAAGAGGGTGGGGCAACAAGTAAAGGCCAGATGCTGTAGGACCTTGAATGCTGTGCCCAGGAAGTGGAAATTTATCCATTCCAGGATGGAGAGCGCTTAAATTTTAAGGTAGTAGCATACTCATACTACAGCAGTCACTTGATAGGCAAAGTGAAGAAATCAGGGCAGAATATCAGGTGTTTAAAGCCTGACAGAAACACCCATAGCTGGGCTTTCTTTTCTTTTTCTCTTTTTCTATCCTTCATGAATCGCTTTCTTTCCACCCACATCCTCTTTCCTCCATGACATCAGTCCTGAGTGGCTCATTATACATGAAAAGATTAGTCATTTTTCACTGTGGCTGTAGGTTATAATTAAGACTAATTGGTATAAGTGTGAGGGAAGACACAGACACAAAAATTGCACTTATTATAGAAAGCTTTATTGTAGCCCTTCTCCAATGCGTCCTCAGAAAACTTCTGTGAGAAGAAAAAAAAAAGTTCCATGACCAACAGTTAGGAAAATCCTATGTTCAACAGTATAGAAAGTTTTTCTTTCTCAGGGTTTGGCAGACTTTGTTATGCTAATCAACATGACAGCTCCCCAAAGAGGACAATTCTGCAGACTATTTCCCTAATGTATTTGACCTCCGAACCTTTCACTGCAAATTGTCACATCCTAAGCTACAGCACAATTTTGGAAGCCAATAAGTGAGGGTAGAGTTTTCTAAGGAGGCTCTGGTGACTCCTTTTACCAAAATGTTTAGTGAGAGATCAGCTTTCTTAAGAACAATGTTTTTTAAAAAGAGTGCTCTATTGTGTGGAATATTGAACTACCTAATGAGGGCATTTTCAACTCTACATGCCATTACTCTGTGGCTATTGATGCCTGAAATCTGATTTGTTCTATCTTCAATATTTCATTTTATTATTGATTTGTTTAAAAGGGGGAGGAAGTTTCATCCATTAATTAAAGGGTAAACAACACAGCAATGAGGATTGGACTTGTTCCCCTCAAGCTACATATGGTTGTTCACTTCCAAGCGGACTAAAATCCCTGCCTCACAGTGCCCTGTCTGCTCCAACACCATACCTAGTAGTATCACTTCCTTTCAGACATGCACCCTATAGGACTCTTGGTAACTAATGCTACTCTTGATTTTTTTTCCAGAAATGATGTATTTTCCTCCTCAAAGGACTGCTGTCATCAGCAATGCTTGGAAGATGAGTCTGAGGGTACAGAAGCAACAAAGACAGTCTGGAGGGACATGCTAGAAGGATATGCCTGTCACTGCAGAGTAACCACAGAGGATCCAAGGCCTGGAGTTGTTCAGAAGTAAGGCTGTAAGGCAGGAGAAAAGACAGGAAGAAGTGAAGGAAAAAAGTAATAATAGAAAGAAAGAAAATATAACACTTTCAGATCATTTTAAAGTTTATAAAGAATTTTCATTAATTTCTACTAATTTTCAAAACAATCCTATTGAATTGTGGTTAATATTCAATTCATTTATAGATGATGAGTTAAGAATCTTGTCCAAGGCACCAACAAATAAGTGTCATTGTTTGTAACTTGGGCTGAAATCTTTTGATTCCAAGTCCAATGATCTTTCTAACCCATTTTAATGCCCTGAGAATATCTCTCGTTTCAGGTCAAATTTCACTGGTCACCAGGAGACACACAATCTAGTTTTGACCACAAGGTATTCATTTCAAAGTATAGGAATAGCTCGCTGAATTCTAACCGTAGATGTGGTGAACATCTAAATGTCCAGAACAACTCCCAGCCCCAGAATCACACAGCCTCTGCTCATGCCTGAGGGAAGCCACCACTCCACCATGCCATCTTCTACAGGAAGAAGTTGCTAGCTGGGGACCTCTAATGCTATCATAATCCTCAGCAGCCAACAGCTATTGCTTACTTCTGAGTGACACAAGTGGTTGACAAAACCTAAATACATCCTGCTATGGTCTAAACCTGATTTGCCTCCTCTGAAACACGTTGAAATATAATGGTCACAGCGGCACTATGGACAGGCGGAATTTTTGAGGCATGGTTGGGTCATTCAGGATTAATGCTTTTCTGGAAGGACTGAGTTTGCTCTCACAAGCTTGGGCCATTATGAAACGAGGCTCTGTCCCGCTCACCTGCTTGGCCTGTGCTTTTTCTACCACGTTGTGATGCAGCACTGGGCTCCTGCCAGGTGCAGCTGTCCAATCTTGGATTTCCAGCCTTGGAACAATGAACTAAATGAACTTCTTTCCTTTGTTAATTATTCATGCTGTAGTTTTTTTTATAGCAAGAGGAGTGGACTGAAACAGAACCAGAACACTTAGCCAAAAGTGTTTCTACAGAAGCCATAAGTGTTTTTTAAGGAAGTCTTAGAAAAGTGGTTTCAGCTCTCAGCCTCTGTTGTACAGGAAAGCATACAGAAGGAACCAAGAACAAACATGAAGAAAGTCAAACAAATTGCAGCATCTGCCACCCCAACCAGAGACACCACATTTGGAGAAAGTGTGCATTTTACTCTCAAATTCCTCTTAACACAGGGGATACATTCTTAGAAATGCACCATTAGGTGATTTTTGTGCTTGTACAAACATGAGAGGCGTAATTAAGCCAACCCCAAATGACACAGCCTACTATACACCAAGGCTATACAGTACACCTGCAGCTCATAGGCTACAAACGGTACAGCACGTTACAGTACTGAATACGGTAGGAAACTAACACAATGGCATTTACATATCTAAACATAGAAAAGACAAAATAGGGACCCCGGGTTTAGCTTGGCGGCGGCGCAAGCTTCTGTTTGGAAAGCGCGAGGTTGTGAGTTTGATCCCCAGTACCAAAAAAGAAAAGAAAGAAAAGACACAGTAAAAATACAACGTCAAAGATAAAAAATGTGCTGTATATTTTTTAACAGTCAGAAGGAAGAATTCTGAATGTTTTCATCACATGGAATTATGTTTGAGGAGCCAGATAAGTGTTGATCATTACACAATGCATACATATGCTGACAGATCATGTGGTATGCCATACCCTTGCACACTATTATGTATCAAATTTGTGTATCAAAAGTAGATAAAACTGGTGCTTGCATGGCATACTCACCATGAATGAAGTTTGCAGGACTGGCAGCTGCTCTGGGAAAGTCAATAAGTTAGTGACAAGTGAAAGTAAAGGCCAAAGACATTAAAGTCCACTTGTACACACTATTAACACTGTACATTTAGGCTGTGTTAAATTTACTTAAATTGTTTCTTTCTGTAATAATAAATTAACCTTAGCTGAATGAAACCTTTTCCCCAGTGAAATTTTACTTTTTAAAAAAAATTTTATGGAAAAAAATTTAAACAAAATTTCATAACAAAAAATAGGAGAATAACATTAGTTAATAAATTCAATATAGTTATCTTTAAAGTAGTTAATCAGAGTACAAGATATGGGCATAAAAACATTCTCCAAAAGATATTAGCACAAACCATTCTTTTCAATGAACTTTTACTTTCTTGTAACTTTTGACTCTTTTATAATAAAAGCTACCTTAAAATACAAACACATTATAGACAATAGGAATTTTTCATCTCCGTAAGAATCTTACGGGGCCATCATTGTACATGCAGTTTATCGTTGACCAAAATGGCATCATACAGTGAAAGACTGTACAAAATAGAGCTAAGTGAGATTTGATGACAAGATACGATCACTACAGGAGGCTTTTGGTGCTACTAGTCATTAATACTCAGTCACATCCTGGTTAAGTCTGAGTAGGGATGGAAGACATAAAGACTTTTAATTTTCCTTCCCAATTCTTTGGCAGACATTAATAATCAATCATATCACTTCTGCAGTAAACCTAGAAAAGTCTGAGATTCCTTTTCAAGACAAGGCATTGGGAAACCAGTAATATTAATTGCATTTAATGGCCAAGTTGAAAATCCTTCATAATGTTTTACTTTAAAAACACAGGAATCAGCTGGGTGTGGTGACACATACCTATAATCCCAGCACTCAGGGAGTCTGAGGCAGGATGATCACTGCAAAGTCAAGGCCAGCCTGTGCTTCAAAGTGAGTGCAAAGCCAACCTAAAGTGCAGAGTGAAACCCTGTCTCAAAAAAAAAAAAAAAAAAAACAAATTTGATGGTTTCATTCAACTATTGGCCATAAAAACAGAATTTAAAAAATTCAGGGATTACAAGCAATATTCATTAATTATTGCTGACATATCTACAAATTAGCAGTTGCAGAGCAAGCATGGCTGTGGCAGTTCTGCCCCACGTGTTTCTCATCTTCCTTGGACCACTGGGTCAGTTCAGGTTTGGCACTTTTCATGGTAAAGGCAGAGGCACAGAGGATCTGAAGAAATACACAAGAGTTCTATGGCCTGGGTTTGGAACTGACATGCTGTCACTTCCATACATATGCCATTAGTGAGCGATCATGAAGATAAACCCAAAGTCAAGATGAAGGGAAATACATTTCAGCCACAATGAGACCATAGCAAAGGTGTGGAAGCAAAGAGTAGTTAAGAACAGGACCGCTTAATACAATCTTCTTCAAGGCCCTCAATAACAATCCTCATCAGCTCATAATTAAATGTCTAATTTTTCTTGCCAGCAACTTTGAAAAATTCCTCTTTTTCAGAAGATATTTATCCATGTCAATTAAGAATAAAGATCTACAGCTAGATATGGTGGTGCATACCTGCAATTTCACCACTCTGGGAGGCTGAAGCAGGATGACTGCACGATTTCAGCCAGCCTGGACAATTTAGTGAGATCTTGTCTCAAAATTAAAAAACAAAAATAAAAACTGAGACTGGAAATGTAACCTAGTATGAAGCCTATGTGTTCAACAATCCCCAGCACCAGCACCATGCCAAAAAGAAAAAAGAAAAAGAAAAAGACCTCCAATAAATAAAGATCCATGGGGCAGTGTGAAATGCACCTTAGGAGCGCTGAAGGAGGCATGCACAAAACTAGTGTGGAAATGGTATCCTTGGAGCCCTAACCCAACACAGGACACAGCGACAGGGTATGAGCAAACTAAAGAGGCCAAGAGAAGGGGCTTCTGTATTTATTTGGAGAAGCTCTGTTTACTTCCAGCTATGCACTGAATACAGCATCAGAGATATCTAGCAAGGCCACTTCCATCTAAAAGTACCAACTTGCTTCCATTACTCTGTATTCTATATGAAAGAAATTAACGTTTAGATATATGATTTGATAGTCTTAAAAAACCAATATAACTTCATGGTCACGATAAGTAATAAATAAGTACTAGAGTATTTATGGTGCTGTAATTTTTAATTTATCAATACTATGACTAAACAAATTGCTAACAAATGATGTTTTAGTAATATAATATTGTGAAAACATGCAATTTAACTATAAATCTTTGCAACATAAAAACAGCCATATAATTTCATTGTATATGTTGTATTCACAACCACCATTCTGGCACTAGTTAGAATAAAATTATGACTACACTTGCTGGATTCACCAATGCTATAAATGCCTTTGAATTATTTTTCTACCAGGAAAGCTAAATTTCTTCAAATTATGCTATATGCCATAGACACATAAAATTTTTACATCACTTTAAAATGAAAGCTAACATTTCAAAACACTTGCTGTTCTGATTCCTTTCAACAAAGCTTAGTATTAATACAGTCATGGAAGTTTTCTTTCCTCCCTCTTCTTTCATGCTCACCTCTATAATCACTAAAGATCACGTAAGAGGAGAAAGGAAGGAGGAAAAAGACACTAGTTTGGAAAACCAGGTATCAGAACTGTTCTAAGAGACAATGATCTTTTATTTTTAACATCTTGATTGGCCTTTAATTGTAAAGAGACGTAAGATAGGCCAGGACTGAATAAAGAGAGTTAGATTACTCTAAGAAGTTTTGGCAGAAGAGGTGGAGGGAGTCTGAGAACAGAGTAAGGGAGGGGATCAAAGCCAAGGGAGAGATCAAAGAAGATGAAGAGAGGGAAGCCAGGTACAGAAGCAGGAGGCAGAGACTGGAGAAGACGTGGATATGTGTGGAGAAATTCCAACATGTACTGTCAAACTTGAAGAACGGCCGTAGCTATACACTATTGTTGTTTTCTGGGCTCTGCTTCAAGGTCATACAAAACGGACATTAACCTTCACATCTCTGTGTAATGGTCTATGACATATTTCACATTAATCAGAAAAATAAACTTCACTTCAGGCTGACCAAGAACAAGATGAAAAGAATATCCATGGAAGATGAAACAGAACAAGAACTCAGTGGAAGCAGAAAAGAAGAACAAGATGGCTAGGAGAGATGCAAATAGGCCTGCCATCTAAAAATAAAGGATTCTCCATTCAATTTAATTCCAGGTAACATTTCTAATATAATCATATCTCAAAATTGCTTGAGATATACTTATGCTAAAAGATTTCTATTTGTTGAATTTGAAAAACATAAATGCAAGCCTCCTCCCCATCTTTCAAGCATCTTGAGCTCTATTATACATAATGAGTATTTCTCTTTTGAATTTGAGATTATATTTCCAACCAGTTCTATTTAAATTCATTAAACATATACTCCTATCTCCCAACAACCAGAAGGACCTGAGGAATTCCAGACAAATGACAAATAGGAAAACACATCAAATTACCTCATTGCTAGCTAGTAATCAATACTAACCTTGTTATCCACAACTAAGTATATTTTCTATTTTTCATGTCTTTTTAGTCTAGTTACAGCACTTTAAAATAAAAAGGAATCCATAGAATTAAAAAATTATGTGAGATCATGAACCCCAAATGGTAAGCTAGTACCAAACTTTGCAGGATCTATACAGAATTCTAGAGACACATCTAGTAAATTTGCTTAGTGAACAGGCAGGAAAGGTAAATCCCAGGTGCTTCCAAAAACAGGGAATCAAGAGGGATACCCCACGTTATGGCTTACATCTAGATATCCCGTCCCCAAAGCCTCTTGAGCTCATAGGTGAGACTTTCGGGGGCGAATGGATCGTGAGTGTGTTGTGCTAGATTATGGATGTGAAAACTGAATTAGTCCACTGATTGATTTAGCACAGTTCTGGGAGTGGATAATGGGAAGGCGCACCCTGGGTGTGAGTTGCACCAACCAATAGGACGGTAGCCTTAAGGGAATGAAAAAGGGAAAGGAAGGCTATCTGCAGGTTGCTTCCTGCCTGCCACTGTATGGACTACTTCTTCTCTGGGCTAACCCTCTGCCATGTTGCTCTGCTCTGGACCCAGGAAACTATGAACTAAAACCTCTGAAACCTGTGAATTAAAATAAACCTTTCCTCCTGTATCTTATGGGTGTCTTGTCCCAGGTTGTTGTCCCAGTAATTAGAAATTAACTAAGACACCCCTTCATGAAGCTGAACTCTCAAAGGCTATACTCACAGCACAATAGTTATGAAAAATAAATGTTTCTCTGCAGAAAGTCTGCCTTCACTCAATGCTGGGTACAAGGGGGAAAAAAAACTATGTTCCCCTTGAGATCTCATAGTCACAGAGGGTTCTCATGGGGCTCAGAGTCTAAATTCACACCAACTCTCTGGTTCAAACTCTCAGGTATAAATTTAAGTGGCCCCAGCGACTTCATGAGAAAGAATGATGGCAGCATTGTGAAGTTATTGGAGCTCCCCAAAACTCACCCAGAAAACCAAATAGAACCATCTAAAAGAACTGCCAAATAGTGGCCACCAAAAAAAGACCCTACCCAAGTAGAAGCCTGGGAAACCCACCTGAGAACAATGGTGACACTGAAAGAATTCCCTGGTGGTTTCAAGTCACGGTGCAAACACAGCACTTGAGGTAAGAAGACCAACAATATTACATGATCTCCACCTATTCAAATCTCAGAAATTCACAATGATTTCCTATCAGTGTCTCCTATGGGCAAACCCATGAGAATTCAACTGCCATGGGAACCCGTGGAATAAGGCTGGTAGATGTTAGCTGCCTGCAGTACAGAACAAGGCAGAGAAGGGATGAAGAATAGGTCCACCAGTGTTCAGACAGATGACCAGCACCAAAATCTTTTTCCTCACTATTATGAACATGGTAGCCCTTGTGAGGGAGTGGTGATGAACAGGGACTCTGCATGCCTGCAGTGAACTTGTAATGTAATAGTATGTTAAGCCACTGAAGTTTTGAAATCATTCAGTCCTGCAGCATAACCTAGGCTTATATTGGAGGGCACAAAACTTGGTATTGGAAGTAGAATTTTGCTATAACCAAAAACCTTCAGTGTGTAACACTGGCTTAGTGGTCTACTGGTCAGCAGTAGGGAAATTATGAGAGGCTAAAATGACAATGTATTTTACACCATGGGAAGTACTATCATGACAGCAGCCTGGAAGGTAGTTCGTACATCTAATAAATTGAAAAAATCCTGGGCAGAGTTTAAAAAACAAAATATTACTTACACCGTAAGTTTTGCTACAACTCATTTAAACAAGGAGCCAGAGAAGCGATATGAGTTCAGAGACGGTTTACAGAAAGGAACGAAAGAGAATAGTCTCATGCAATGCAAAATGCAACTGCTTCTCAACTCCAAATAGTAGAATATAACATTAAGGCAGTTTTGACACAGCAAAAGCCCATTAAAACAGCTTTGGGGCAAAAATTCAGTCAAAGGTATAGAGACAAAACAACACCTTCAAATTAATTAAAGTGCCTAGAGGAGGAGTTGAATTAGCTGTTTGGCAATTCATAGATTAATTTATTGGAAAAGTAGATAGGAATAAAGATGCTGTGTCTGTGATTTGTGATATTTTCTTAAACACAACTTACATATATCTATACACACACACTGGTACATATACATACACATATATATATATACTTACGCTTTTTCTCATGTTAACAGAAAAAGAAGAGTAAAACACTTTTTAAAAGCCGCTGATTATTAGAGGGAGGGGGAATAATGTTGAAAACAAAGCATACCTAGTTACATGGCTTAATTTTGTTTTTAAACAGTATCTTGCTATGCAGTTCAGACTTGCCTTGAACTCACTATGTAGTCCAGGTTACACAATACCTACAAATTGAACATAAACCAAAGCACATAAACTGAATTGAAAATCAAGTTGCTTATATAATATAAAAAGTATTCCTTCAAGTGATTTTAGAATACACAATATTTTGAATGTAATTATTTAGTGGAATATAGTTTATGAACACATAATGATGAAAGACATCTCCAATCTCATTCAGTGGTCTTATTGTTAGCATAATATTGCTATTACTATTTTTAACCTAATTAATACATTCTACACAACAAAACAGAGATTTATGTTAATACTATTAGAAGCCAAAATTGTCACAGTAAGATATTTAAAAAGTTAAAGAAGTAATAACCTTAGGTATTAAATTGGAATTGAAACTATCAGTTTTAAACTCATACTTTTGCTGTGTTTTCAAAACACATTTTTTCTTAGCTGTGTCATTGAAATTACCTAAAGGCCATTAATCATGATATACAACTTACTTGTTTTAAGAAATACCCACCACATTAGTGAATCACACTTCTGGGAGTATCTGGATGAGTCATGAAAGTGTGACTTTGGGTACTAAACACGGTCCCAGGCCCCTTTC